>JASAND010000052.1:0-33780 GCA_030248195.1 Trissonchulus latispiculum | reverse complement strand
AGACAATGTGAAATAGTTCCACGGTCGAAATATTGCTTTTAAAATTTAAAATTTAAAACATAAAATGTTACATACTGAAAATTTCTTGAGTAAAATTTAACTAGAGAATCCGGACTGCCAGAAAAACTAGTAGACAGTTTTCAACAGCACGGGGTTTCAGGGCGCAAGCTTCAGCTAATTTCCAGCGTAGATTAGCTACTAGACTCGACGACTGGACAAAGTTTTATGAAACTGCCCCCACGTTGAACAAAATTCAAGGCTAGCGATGAAATACTGGCCCACCAATTTTTTAGTTTTCTTTGATTAGAATAAAAAGATAAACTTTATGATAAAAAATTCTAAACAATTTAGCCAAACCAGTTTCAGACGTAGTGACATTGAATGGGGACCCACCTGAAAACGTTACCAGTACGTACATGGCAAGTAGGCTCTGGAGTCACTTTCATCATACACTCTTAGAAATGTTCCTGTAGAAACTACAGGAATCACTTTTGTAGATGATAAGTACAAAAGCTTTTGTAGAAAATACAGGTTGGGTCTTGTAATTTCTACAGGTCATCGTTGGTAGTTTTTACCGGACATACTTTGGTAGAATGGATTACAAGTTAGACCAGTATTCAGTACTAATGAAACCTCTAGTTTTTACTGGTTTGCAGGTTTGCTCACAGGAAAGTACTCGATACGCTGATAACGCAAATTTTGTATAAAGGGCGACAGTGGTCATGATTTTTGAAGACTGAAATTTTTGCATTTTTTCAAATTTTCAGTCTTCCAACACCCAGTGGGTGATTTTGTTGTAACGGCCGCTCCCTGCCAAAAATTTTTTTGGGAGCGGCCGCCCCCCACACCTGCCCCCTCCCTTCTGAAATAACAGGTCGCTCCAGTAAAATTTACATGTTTTGTCTTGTAAAAAATACAGGTTTGGTATCTGATATAGGATTGTAAAAAAAGTCGAACAAAACTACAGGTTTCTTTAGTATTTTCTACAGGAAATTCCTGTAATAAAAACTATAGGTTTGCTTAGTATCTTCTACAGGAAACTCCTGTAATAAAAACTACAGGTTTGCTTAGTATCTTCTACAGGAAACTCCTGTAATTTTTACTATTCCAGAGACCGGTAAAAATACAAAAGTTACTTTTGTGGAAAATACAGGAAGCTCCGCTAGTGACTGACCGCACAGGAGCACTTTTGTAGAGAACTACAAGAATTCCTGTAATTTCTACAGGAGTCTTTTTAAGAGTGTATTTTACATGAAGTTGACTCACCATTTGAGAAGCCTGTTGGACCATCGGACCCGGAGCGGAGGAGGCCGAAACTGCCCGGCGTTTCTGCGTTTGAACAAATGGCTGATGTTGAATAGTCGGACTGGTCGGAGCACCAACCGGTTACACCAAGAGTTTATAATAGGAAGAGTGAGGCACTCAGCTCTTCCTAATAGAATAAGCTTGCAATATGATCGAAATATTAAGGCCAAAATCTTCGGGGGGGGGGGCTTCTCAGCGTGTAAACATACAACGCTGACATTTTTCAAAAACGGGCGTTTTCGACGTGTGTACACCTAGCACTCCCACTGAATGAGCCAAGGTCAAAATCGATTGAGCCAAACTTGTTAGGCCGCAGTGTGATTGAGCCAACCATTATTGGGATTGGGCCGCCTTTCATTAATTAGTAAAATGCATTTTATTATGGGAGTGCTAAATGTCACTAATATCACTCCCATGATTGATCCATGATTCGAAAGTTTGTAGAAAAACTGTAGGTATATAATTACTTGTGATTGAGCCACCAATTTATTTTCCGATGTTTACGTCCCTGCATTAATAATTTAACTTAGAAATTTAGAAATTGCAGTTTACAAGTTAACGATCAATGCAAGTCAAAGCTAGCTAACCTAAGGCTTGCTAAGTGTCAGTTCTAATTCCGATTAACTTTTGGTGAATGGTGTGGTGAGCAATCACAATAGCATCACAATTTCACTAGCGTGTAAACCATAGGTGTAACGGGGATTAGGGGGATGAGAGGGTCCTCCCCCAAAATGGAGAATTAAATTAAACCAACACGACCACCCCAAATTTTTTCGTTTTTATGCTAAAAATCGCACTTTCAGCCATTTCTAGGACTAAATAAATATAAGGCTATCTATCAAACATGAAGTTATTTTAATATTAGACTCGAGAACGTGATGGACAGCATGTTTTTAAGTCCAAAATAAGGCCAAAACTGAGACAGAAAGTGCATAAAAGGGTTGAAGACGTGCATACTTAAGCCCAAAAAGTGAAAGTGTTTGAAAATGTTTACAAAACTTATATACTAAAAATCCACAATTATTGGTCAATTTCCAAAAATTTTTCATTTTCATTTTCCTATGTTTCACACATGTCAAGGGGTCTGCAGAACACAGAAGCAATATTTCGCAAAACGCACTTGTCTTGTTTTGAGGACCCATGGGGACTACAAAATATGTGAAAATGAGCAAAATCGAAGATGGTCAAAAAATCGGCGAAAAAGTGATCCCCCCTTAACTTCATGCTCATCCTTCATTCTCGCATCCAGGTGAAGTAAACTGGTTTACTCCGCCCAGCTAGCAAAAACACGTGGCTGAATAGGTGTGCCACGAGGAATAGGGGCCTTGGGCAGGTATCCTATACGCTTGTGGACTCACTAACCTCAGACTAGCGTTTAATTGTGATTAATTTAAATAATTGTGTGATTAGGTTTTGCAGAAATAAATGATGGTTTTGTTGATAGGGTTGACAAGCGATGATAAATTAATAATCCCTATTTCCAAATACGTAGCATGGTTCTGATAAGAAGGAAATGGTTGCGCATAATTTCAAATAGTCCGGCCTGCGCACAGGCTGTAGTTATAAATAAAGTTTGTGTAAACTACAGAAAAATCAACCACTTTGCTATTATTTTCTTTTACTACTTTCAAACAACAACCATTAGTAATAATTTTTATTGAGTTTTTAGCAATATATACCAGTACAGTTTTTCATGCATTGTCTACGCAATACGTCCTTTTGTAAAACACAAGACCTGTATTTATTCTTCCATTTACATAGGTGCAAAAAAGCGGAGATTCAACCCAGAAAAGGTGACATCAGGATAGTTTAAAGTATGGGCAAAACTACAACTCTTTTGAAATTAATTCATTTCAGTTTGGGTGGCTGTAAATCCAACCATTAGTGAAACGTTTGATGGGTTTTCAAAAGGTCGTTGTTGATGCCAACACTGCGTAAATTCAGTATTCCTTCCACCATATCTGGAAGACTGAAACTGCCGGGAGACAAGTTAATTTATATATCTCGGCCTATAAGCGTTTTATTCGATCTCTTACCATCATGTCACCATGTTCCTCAGTTTTTCTCTGTCTAAATAAGACCAAGAGTCTATAATACCAAGAGTGAGAAGCTTGGCCCTTTTAATGGAAATCGCCTGCCAGATGATCGGCACATTAACGCCGAAATCTCGGGGGGGGATACCACTTACCATTGTTCAGCGTGTGTTTATATGCAGTCGAACTGAAAAGCACTGATGAGGATTGAAGTAGCTGAGGCTTTTCAGTTCGACTGCATATAAACACACGCTTAACAACGCTCCCCCAGAGATCTCGGCGGGGGGTCCGCTTATACACGTAAATTTGACATTAAGGTAGGCGATTAGCCAATCAGATGCGTTTTACGCATATAAACACATGCTGAACAATGGTAAGTGGTACCCCCCCGAAATTTCGGCCTTAATCTGCCGAGCATCTCGCAGGCCATTTCCATTAGGAGGGGCCAAGCTTCCCACTCTTGGTATTATAAACTCTTGATGAGACGAATATGTATGTACACCAGGTTCCACATATTAAGTACCAAAGTATCAAGAGTAACGTCCGTCTTGTCCAGGGAGAGTTTCATAAAACTTTTTGTTCACTTGTCTCGACTACTAGCAGAGTTCAGTAGTCGAGTCAAGTAGCTAACTTGTTTCGTAAAACGGATCTCTTTAACTTTATCCCCCCCAAAACAAGTTGAGCTTAAAAGACTACCAAAAATTGCAAAAAGCGGTAATTTTGATAGTTTGTTAAGCTTAACTTTTTATAGCAGCAAGCTAAGGCAAACTGCTTTACACCATTGAATAGAGCACGTCTCGAGCATTCCAACGATGTATAAATCATGCTCTAAAGCTCTGGTGATCTCTTGCAATAAGCCTTTGAAGGTGACCAACTCTTTTTTGGGGGGGATAAAGTTAAAGAGATCCCGTAAAACTTTTCCTGTCAAGCTAGTACTAACACTAGAGTAGCGAGTCTAGTAGATAGTCAAGGACGAGTAGATATAACTGATGCATGCTAACACCTGTTTCATAAAACTTCAGTTGCTGCAGACTACTCCGCTACTAACAGCTGCCTAGTTCTCTAGTAAATTTTAGCTACTAGAGAACTTTCAGAAAATCTGCAATAAGAACTGCATATTAATAATTTTGGTTTCAATATTTTTACAACATGACGTGAAGGGTTTTCTCTGTGGTGATCTAAAATTTCAGTTGATTTGCTTTACAGACAGAAAAGATAAAATTTTTAAAGAATAACACTTATTTTTAGTAAGACTGATGCTAATCATGCATGTGACCCTTCTGTCTTTGTATGTAAATGAGCACATCCTCATTAACTGTATGACCTAAAAACTTATTATTATTATTATTATTATTATTATTATTATTATTATTATTATTATTATTATTATTATTATTATTATTATTATTATGATTATTATTATCATTGTTATTATTATTATTATTATTATTATTATTATTATTATTATTATTATTATTATTATTATTATTATTATTATTATTATCATTATTATTATTATTATTATTATTACAAGACTAGTGACTAAGTGGACACTGGTGACTAAAGCAATCCAACATGTGCAGGACTCGAAGTTTTAGGGGAAGACAGAAAGCAGAGATTTTCCCGTTTTGGACCAGATTTCCCCAAAACGGGAAGAAAATTTTCGGGTGAGCGATCCCAGTGGAAATGAACTAAAGTCCTAATTGTGATGCTCCGTCGATTACCAAACCCACGTCTTCTGGCCTTCGTTAAAAATACAGTGACACACCATTAGGTATTGATCGATGATTTTTTGATACATTCCACATCCCAGTCGTTTTTGCTTGTTGTTGGCTAGAGTCTGAATTGCATGTATGAGTTCCATATTCTTTTCATTCATGTTATCAAACATTTGCAACTTTAATTGTAAGAAATCGAAAACTCAGAAGGTGTGCGCATGGCCTTTATTATATATATGCTTTTTAAATGTAATTCATCGTCTATCTTTTGTATACGGACTTACACTTCACTTTTCGCTTCGTTTTGTATGTTTTCTCAGTTAAACATTTATATACACTCTTTTTACCTTAGGGCAAGATAAACTTAACTTAAACTCAGTTTTCAAAGATGAGCTATCCTGCTTGTGAATATTGGACTCAGCACTATTTTTGTGCAGTCCTATTACCATTCATATATGCAAGCTTAAGTTTTCTAAAAGATCTGTTCCCGTAACTACTTCTGTCTTTCGTTTTGAAGACTTCTGACATTAACCTCTAAAGTGAAATATTAGAACACCATGATATCCAAAGCCATGGATCAGAGTTAAACACAGTAATGTTTTATTCAAGCAATCACACCATAGAATTTCTCCGTAAAATAACGCCATGTTTGGATTAGATTTGTCGAGCTCTCCTTCAGTTTCTCAAAGAATGAAGGTTTATAAGGCTGAAGGCTGAAGAAGTACTACAAAGTTTGCGTAGTGGTTTAGCATTATTCGATCGGGGCAACTCTAAATGGATGTCTGGGTATTTTTCTGTAAAGCAAATGCTAAGTGGCAACCCTCTAGCATGCATACTGAATGTTCCACAATCGCTGGAAAAAATTTGGTCGTGCTTATGCAAAAACTATTTCTTATGAATGCAGCTTATGGGATAGCAGTTGCAAGATGATCATTTCTCACATAATTGGCCTCTAGGAAACCTGCAAATTGACGCCCTTACATTAATTTTTTACGGCTTGCGTAGCTCAAGAAATAATGAATTATTTGATGCCTGCAAAAATGCCAGGTTTTCGACCCCAAAATATTTAAATTTGTTTATCTCACGATAGGGAAAAGCTAAAAAGATACTTTCAAAAGCGAAAATATAGAGCTCAATGAGATCTTTCGACTGAATATAATTACTGCTTTGAAACTGTTGGCTAACCGTCAGCAATTGGCAGAAACTGCCCTGAAAGGAAACGTCGAATTTTTGAACCGGGACTGGGCTGAGTGTGTTATAATACTAAAAGAACTAATTTGGAAAGTATCGCCAAATGTCGTCTTGATTTGAGACGTCAATCAACAATTCGTGCCCAAAAGAAATCACCAAGTTTAGCAGTTACTACTTAAATTTGCTGCCTTATAAACTGACTATTGCTAAAGAAGATATTAAATTTTTTACGACTTTATTCCCTTGCAACTTGAGAGTGAGTGTTGCAAGCGGGTTTTATGAAACACTGACTTGCTGCTAGTGATCATAACTTCTTATATATAAGAAGAAGAGTAAGCCACTAGAGGGTTTCTCTTCTTGGCATTGCGTAACAGTCCTCCGACCACAAAACGCGAATGTTCCCTGTTTGGTGGGAGGAGTCGGCCAAATCGACAGCACATACCCCCATCATAAGCTAGGTCCTAACTAAGTCGGTAGCAATACGTTTTTGGGCAAACTAATTAGGGTAAAACGGGGTAGGGACAAAAACGCTTCGCATTTTCTGAGATTTTATTAAGATGCAACTTTAAACAATTGAATCTGCTTTAATACTCAACAAAATTCCATGATTTATACATCAAATGAAAGCCTAATTTGTTCTAAATATATTTGTACCATTCTTATTTTGCTCAACTAAAAATTCCTTTGAATATATCAATAAATTTGCAAAAGATTGATATTTTTAGCAAAACGGGGTTTTTAGGGACACCATCAAGGATAATAAGGGACAGGTCTGGTTATTAAGGGACAGCATAGGATTTTGTGTGTCAAGATAGAATTGGCAATACTGCATGCAACTTTCGCCAAGTAAGCAAAAACAGAATTATTTAAAAATCAGTCTAATGTGGTAAAACTTAGACTAGATGTTATTTGAGACTCAACAACTTCGAAAATTAAAAAATTTTAAAATTTTAAATTTCTTTAAAATTTTTAATTTTTTTAAAAGTTCTGTTTTCTTGTAGAACTGAAGACGCTGAACATTTTTTGTCATTGCACTAACCTTTGAAAATGTCGCCTGCGTTCAATATAGCAGTTTTAAAAATTGAAGATCAAAGAAACCTGCCACCTTTTATCATTTCAAGCAAATAGGGATTAACCAGTAATTTTGGTTTCACCTTAGCCCCTAACTTTGTAATAGCTCAAAATTACACATGAGATTAGCTAGTGGGCGCTGCCCTAACCGTTAATATACACGATATTAGCTTAGAGGCGGCAAGTTTCTTTGATCTTATGACTTTAAAAAGCCTGTACAGGTGGAAGGACATATTTTCAACATGTGGTGCAAGAAGGAAAAATGTTCAGCATTTCCGAAAATATCAAAGGCAACCAAAAAATTACAATTTAACGCTGTCCCTTAATACCCGGAATTGTCCCTACTTATCCCCCAGTGTCCCTTAATAGCCGAAACTGCTATCCCTTATTATCTGGAAAAGGACATCTTGCAAAGTTGGCCATAAAAACCAGGAAAAACAAAACTCTCAAAAAAGAGCGACGCTACAATATTCTACACATTTTGCTCTTTCAAATGATGCCTGGGTTGCAGTATAAATCGCAAAAATGAGTACAGTTGCACAAATTAAAATTTTCGAAATTTGGAAACACGGGACGCTTTGAGAAAGAAGAAAACGACCGCTTTTAAATAATTATTTATATCTTTTGCTTGGATAGCATTTATCTCGAGGTCGAGACGTCATTCGATAGAGGGGAAACAGGGTTTTTATCTAATACCTAATTAAAAGTACTTAGTTGACCCATGTCGTTTGACCGAGGCAAAAACCAAAACTTTGTCCCTTATTACCAGGTGTCCCTTATTACCCCGTTTTACCCTACTACAATTTTACCTAATTTAAAGAAAAACAGTGATTTTTGTATGCGGGTCTCCGAGACATGATTAATTAATCTTGCTACTAGTTTGGGTGATCCATACATCCACACATCTAAATTTTTTGCTTTGACCTAAATCACTGCTCTTAAAACCAGCTCATATCCTATCGCGATCGTTTCAATCATCAATCTTGCAAGCTTTCGTTTAGCGCCTTTCCAAGTTGTTTTGAAATTTGGCGAGCATTGCAAAAGTGACATTTTGGAAACGTTTAAAACGCGTGCCTATTCGGAATTAATAGTGCTCTCGGTTTCTAACGCCCCAAGAGGTGGGCAACTTTGGTATTACACCTATAAATTTCTGTTGCATATCGCAGGTTTTGGCTTTACTTTTAAAAATAACTGTTTACTTATTTTTGCGAAAGATTGATGATGTTAACTTCTGTATTTTTGAGATATAAAGCTCGATGAAGCAGAACATTTTAAAACTTGAATTGTATTCAAAAACATCTGGAATTTCTAGTTTGTCACAAAATATAAGTTTATGCTTGAAGAATTTGCTGTATGGCTTTCAGGAAGGCCTCCTTTGATATGGCTAATTCTAGCACAAGTCGACGCAAATACCTGCTTTTATAGTTTGTTTAAACCTTTATTGTTTCGTAATTTTATGCCAGAGGCCTGGCCGAGGCCTAAAATTTTTCTAACGGGCAGGACCGAGCCGGGCGAAACTTCAGTTCCATGAAGGTTTTAGAATATTACTATTTATAATTATACATATATAGTTACTCAGACTTTCAACATTTATGCTGTTTGTTGTAGTCAGTCAGTTTAAAGTATAAGAGTGGCATAGTCTGTTATCATTTCTAGAAACATTTATGTGACAGTAAAACCATTTTTTCTAAATAAATGACACGTTAGTGTAAACTTCAAACTCCTTTACGCTTTGAAATTTGAATTTCGTTCAAAAAGCTAACCAATCTCACAATTTTGGCCCGATCTTCCACAAACCTGTTCTTTGTAGTCTATTTTTTTACTTTAAGCTGTGATGGAAATATAGTGTCAAACCTTTTTCATTGAAGCAGCAACTATTCCAATGCATTGACTCCCTACATGGGATTTGCTGTTTGTACTGTTTCAGCTATTTCAATATGTTGCACTTGATCTCAATTACTTTACTGTCTTTTATTGTCGCAATTTCGGCCATCAGAGACGACGAATGTTACGATCGATCCAATATTTGCTACAGCTTAAGGGAGGCTATCTGTAAACATAATCGTGAAAAAGTTTTGGAGACGTGCCCAGCCAGCTGTGGACTATGCAAGCAACCAAAGACAACTGGTACTCTACTTACCTCTGTGGTCAATTTTTCACTGCGAATATATATATATATATATATATATATATATATATATATATATATATATAACACTAAGACTAATTATACTAATAATACCAAGAATACATAATTAATATAAAATATAAAAGACATATAAATAATATATAAAATATAAATAAAATAATAATAAATAAATATAATAATGTAAATAAGTAAAAAATATATATATATATAAATAATATATATATAACACTAAGACTAATTATACTAATAATACCAAGAATACATAATTAATAAGAGTATTTTATTAGTATTATAATTATTAAGCGTCAAACTCGCTGTTATCAGCTTACGAGCTATGCTATGCTTAGCTTATGCTCTGCACGCTAACGGCCCACCCCCCCCCCCCCCGCAATTGCGTACCTAGTGGACCCCCAGCAAATCAGTACCAGTACGCAATTGCGTGTGCTCACTCTTTTCTACCGTAAGCCAACCACCACCATCATTCGTCAGTTGAAAAATGATGGGTCTGTTTTATGGGTGGGGGGTTGAATGATGGACCATATTTGCGGCGGCCCATCCTATAGAAACGAGTGAACATACGCAATTGTGCACTGTGTTATCAAGTGTACATAATAGATTAGAATAAGACACTCTTATACTACTATGTACATACCTGAACGGGAGGTCGAATTTCACTGACCAAGCAAATTAGGGTACCCCTTGTGAGAGCGACTTTTGTTAGGGGTACATTTGAAAGCGAGTTTTGTCATTTTTTAACACAAAGCAATTTTTTATCCAAAACTGGTTATTCGGACGTGTTTTTCGCAAAAAATAGTGATTTTAAGTGAAAAATTCCGGCGAAGCCGGAAAATTTCTGGAAATTTTAGTCGTAAATCCTAATTTTTGGGCAATTTTCTTACCCCTTGTGGCCAATTTTCTTACCCCTTGTGGGAGCAATTTCGTGACCCCTTGTGGACGACTTCGACGAGGGGCGGGGGAGCTTCCCCCCTTCCCCTCCTTGTCCACCTGTGCAACCCTGTAGCATTTTTTCTGCTCTTTCCGATGATAAGACTTGTTGCAGATTGCATTCCTACAAATTTTAGTATTATTTGAAAGAAATAAGTTTTTAACAGCATCAAGCTAATTAAAGTTGTTATTAATTAATAAAAATAAATAAATTTCCTATCATAAACCAGCGAGCAGAACCCGCTTCTATTAAGGCGTGCATTTAGTGCAAAGCGCCCTCCAGAAGTTACGGGGGCGGGGTGTGCCGAGCAGTGATGTGGATCAGATCGGATCGGCAGTAAATAATTTACCGATCCGTTTCAGTAAAATTATTTGTCGATCTGATCCGATCCAAACCGGGTTCTGTTATAAGCTATAAGACTGAGAACTCAGTTCATCGAAATGGAAACTGTAACTTTTTGGATTACACATTGGATGTTTATGAACAAATTAGTTGTATTTTGTTGGTGGGATGGAGACTCATGCTTCGCATGCTTTGTGCATAGTAGTATAAGAGTGTCTAACTCTTATCTATAGCAATGTTCACAAAAAAAATCAAAAATAGAATTTTGGCTGCCAATTTCGCAAAGGAAGTCCGATCGTAAAACTTTTGGTACGCATGGAACGCTAGTGACCCCCTCTACATATGTTGAAATTTTATGCCAGCCATTGTGTAGCGTGAGTAGTAAAAAAATTTGTGATTTTTTTGTGAACGAATTCACAAAAAAATCACTTGTTCACAAAAAACACCACCGGATCTGATCTCAGGATATACTAGGAAATTTTTCTTTTAGAATAAATAGAACATAGTCCATAGTGTTACTATATATGTAAAAAATTTGGACCCCCAAGTTTTTTTGCGCAGGCTGAACTTAGAATTTTGGTTCTTGGCCCCCGTGACCAAAGTGGGTTCTCAGGCGAATATGCTTGACCTTGGTTATTGATACCAGGAAGCTAGGAATCCACTTATTTTGTATTCTGTTGCTCTAGTAAGCACAGAACAAACACTTTGGTTTAGTAATTTCGCATCTGGAATGGTCACGTAACTTGGCCTAGGGTCACGTGACCAGGGTCTTGTTGCATAAAAGCTAACAGTCTAATACTGTTAGACTGTTAAACTGTTGGACTGATATTAACAGTGTGAACTTTTGCGTTGCATAAAACTACTGTTAGAAAGTCGTTAATTTTAACAGTGTTTTATCAGTCTAAATAACAATCCACAAACCGCACAATAGGAATTCTATCAGTCCATTCTATCAGTTCATTTAACAGTTAACACATCAAAAAATAGAAATCCTATCAGCCTATTTAACGGTTTATATTTGTAATGGAATTTCTTACTTGACGTTTCCTCCTGTTTGGAGGTTAAATAGAAATCATTATCACATATAAAAAATTTAACAACTAAAGAAACTGATCGTTACGCAAGAATTTTGTATTTTTTGTAATGCTCTGAAGCAAATTCGGATTCTTCGTGATAATGTTGCTAATCGAGTTTTTCACTAAACTATTTTATCGACAGTTTTGATTTACGTAATTTAAAATTAATATTTTCATTTCTGCGCATTCCATAACCATACATAGCTTTAAAATGTCTATAAATAGCCATCAAATAGATATTCAAAATATCTTCAAATTAGCAGCTTAATATTAGTTTTAACAGTCTCAAAGGTTTGTTAGACCGTTAGACTGTTTTTAACAGTCAACATGTCAACAGTGTTGGGTTTTATGCAACAAACACTGTTAAAGCACTGTTAAAACTACTGTTATAACACTGTTAAAAACAGTCTAACAGTCCCTTAACACTGTTAGGTTTTATGCAACGGAAAACGCTGTTGAACTGTTTGACTGTTGGGCTGTTAGACTGTTAAAAGTTTTATGCAACAGGGCCCTGGGACGGGGTCACGTGACTGACCAAAGATTTTCTTTCAAGGTCCCAGGAGCCTAAAATCTCGCCTATATAGGTTCTTCGGTGCGTAGAATTCAAATTTGGCATTAGTGTTTAGGTAGCTTTTGCACAGATAGGTGTTTCTGACCACCTCCTGGGTCAGGGGGGTCCGGGCCGGGTCCATCGGTCGGACGGTCTGCCAGAAGGGGATGGGTTGAGGTACCTAAACATGCGATGTATAGGTTTTTCGGATCGCTGAGCTAGAATTTGGCATTAGTTTTGCCCTACCTGTTGCCCCAGAGGCATTTTACAAAAAGTTGATAGTGATTTTCCTTTTGTGAATTTGTTCACAAAAAATCACGCGCCGGTGGCGAAGCCGGAATAGGACATGCCACATGTATAATATGGGGTAGCTGGCCAAAGTCCATAGTGAGTACCAGCAAAATTTTCAAATTTGGTCCGGAGTTGTCCGAGGGTCGGATTTTGGGTTGGTCGACTATTTTGAGCACCATAGTCGGAGGAGTTGGGCCTGGGCAGCCAAACTTACATATGTTTAGGTTGGGTCTTGTGGCTATTACCAGGGAAAAATTTTCCGGCTGCGGCTTGTTGTTAGCCGTCTAGGTGGGTTATTTTTGTGAATTTTCGGGGTGCATTTTTTGTGAACATTGATATATTATGTACTGGTTCCTGTGAAGACGTGGTAGTGAGTGGAATTTTATGAAATTAAAAAACAGAGACGGAAAAATAGTGATAGTTTTAAAGTGACTACGTATCAGTCCATGTTACAGCCACTGTCATATTTTAGTGGAAAGAAAGATTCTTTCTTTCTTTCATTTCTTTCTTTTTCTTTTCTTTCTTTCTTTCTTTCTTTCTTTCTTCTAAAGAAAGAAAAGAGGGGGCAAGCGACAAAGTTTCTTGGTATAAAGGTCAGTCTAGGCATTTGATTGACATTTGTTTTGGAAACCTCGGGTCTAATACACAGAACTTGCCGTGAGTATATGCGTGCTTAGTATAGTGGAAGAAGCCAAGTTTACGTCAAAGTCTGTGTTAAACAAAAGGTACATATCAAATATCAAAATATTGGGGCTAGGGTAAATTCAAATTATTGGGCTTTCTTTCTTTCTTTCTTTCTTTCTTTCTTTCTTTCTTTCTTTAAAATTTCTTTTTCTTTGCACTCAAATATGACAGTAGCTGTAGCCGAATTATGATGTCTTTAGTGACTTAGCTCGTTGTGGAAAAATTAATCAGCTAAATTTGTCAGCTCAAGCTAATATTATCTTAACTTGTTTTAGCTCACTTGAGAAAGTGTTGCGTAGCAAACAAGATTCGCAACTCTTGCCTGCCTTACTGTAAATACGAAATCACTGAAAAAGAGGTTTGTTTTTATAACTGTTGAATATAGAAAATTAGTAAATTACAAAAGTAGACTTAGTAAACAATATTGAACAATATACTGAATAACTGATTAATTGAATATTGGATTGAATAATATTGATAATTGAATATTGAAATCGCAAAACTTTACCTTAATTAAAGACTTTTGCACTAAGAACAAAAAGTTCAACCATGAAAAGAGTAGATGACTTGGAAGTATGGTAATTGTAATAATGTCGTATGTCACTAGTAATATGGCTTACTTTCAATCAGCTATATTTGGATTTTGAATATTATTCAATATTTCTTATGTCTGAATTCTTGGTTTTAGATGGTAAGTGCATATCTTAAAGATGAATGCAACGTCTACGATGGAAGAATTGCCCTTCGGTGCGCCGCAGGAGGAGAGTACCATAGCAAATGCTGCCGAAAGTATGGAGTTACTGAGTGCGACAGACCCTGTGACGGATATTTTGATCCCAGACTCGCTGGAGCCTGCCTGCCTCACTTTGACACAATTCAGAAATGTTTCACAGGAAAATTGAAGGCTTAATACTAAACTACGTAGAATGTACATTCCAACGATTTTGAATAGTCTAATTATGTATCACTTGATGCGAAAAATAAACCCAAAGGCTGCGAATTGGTTCTGGTGTAACTTAAAGTGTATGGCTTTTCTTATGATTACACATTCACCCAGTCAAGTAGGTAGGGCAGCTTTCACAGAGAGATGCAGTTTCCAAAGGACGTGGCATATAAATTTCAAACATACAGTAGGCGTCAAACATATTTCTTAAAATTGACGTCAAATTTCCAATACGTCAACTATTATTAATGAATATTCGAATAATTTATTATCCTATACTTCTGTTGTTCAGTTTATGGCTAAAACCTGCAAGGTAAAGATAACACCGGATTGCAATAGTATATAGCTAGAAACAAAATAGTATATGCTCTCCGTTTTATTCTTATTAAAATCACAGGATGATATTCACTTTCATAGCACTGCTGTCTATTTTGTGTACAGCTTCGTCAGGTAAGTAACGGATACATGGGATTAAAGTCAAAAAACACAATTTCATATTTTAATTCGAAGTACTACAGCCACTGTCATATTGTTTCAATTTGTTCAAAATTCAATTTGTTCAAAACATGCTTCAATGAAATAAAAAACAAAAACCTCAATTAGGTGGATGCTAAAGCCAGTGAATAAATCACATTTTATTTTGCTTAAGCTAGCTCACCTCAGTATGAGGAGAGACTGATAGAACTATTGTTTGATCCCAGTGGAAGAGGTTGGAAGATCCGAAATTTCGCCCCTTCCGGAAGCATTAACGCCACCGGCCGTTCATCTTGATGAACTGGTAATTGAGAATATTTGCTGTCTATGGATGCTAAATTTTGATTAGACGGTTTGATAGTTGACCAGAAATGAAGAAAATTAAGTTCAAACGTTTTGGATTTGTCACTTAAAATCCCTATTGCATAGTCACTTTACAACTGGAACTAGTTAAAATTGGATGGCACACAGGACAGCAAAATTTGGTTGATTTTAATAGCAATTAATGCAGAGTTGGGTCGGAACTAAAATTGATAGTAATAAATGGTGATTCATGTACAGAGACTTTGCACATATTACAGGATACTGAAAAAAATGGTATGGTGATGATAGGATGGTTAACTCTGGTACGTAATTGTTGGGTCTAAGCCAAGCTTTGTGGGAAAGCGTCAATTAGTGTAATTGTAGCTTAACTGATTAGCTAATTAACAATGAAAGAATTGTACAATAACTGTAATTCCGCGGAGTTAACAGGCAACTAGTCAGTCAGTGTGAACATCTTTAACTATGTTCTCTTGTCCCAGTGTGAACCTGTTTTGGCTTGGAGTGACATCACTTAGAATATAGCTAGCCTGTGCATGGAACTAATTTTATTGATTTTTCAGGGATGGTATGACAATAGATTACTCTGGAATCCAGAGGATTATGGTGGGGTCGATTCCCTGAACATTCCGAAGGATTATGTATGGAAGCCAGACATTGAACCGTTCAATTTGTAAGTAGAATCCGCGTGACATGTCACCTATACAGCTTAGCATGCGACTCCTTAGCAAAAAAGTCATTGATTCAGTGCTGGAACTGTTTGATTCAGAAAAAGCAAGCAAAACTATGCATGGGACACAAATATATAGCTTTGACTCACGCATGGTTCTACTAAAACGTTGACGTTTTGTTGGTGCGCCAAAAGTCGTCTAGCGAACTATGTTTTGAGTTATTAGCTCATTTTGCGCAAACTGATGGCCCTCCAAGATTAAAACCGCTGAATCACTAAAGCGGAATTATTAATTTGAATTGCTAAGTTAAATGAATGAATCAATGACTGAATCAATGAATTTGCTTGAATCGTGAAGTGGTCCGCCCACCTAACATGAGCAATGCTGAGTTTAGCAAGGTGGTTATCCCAGCAAAACGCTGGATTTTCTTCTCAGTTTGCCAGCATCAGTATCGCCAATGAATACCAAATGACTGAAAAAATTGAGTTTTTTTCACTGCTAATTCACCGAATCCAGAATGACCTTACTTCAAACACTTTGTTTTTCCCATGTTGTCTAAATGCTTTAAAGTGGAATACAAGCTAGCTTTATATTTAGGCGTGATCGTACTTCCTACAATTTGAACAATGAGCCCCGAAATGTGATTCTCAGTCACACTGGCTCAATTACAGATGTTGCAGCCCTGCGGATTTCCAGCATCTGCAATATGGATCGTGCAAATCCTGATCACCAGCAGTGCAACATCAAATTTGGAAGTTGGACCTATGGCGGCGACAAAATCAACATTCTGCCTCCAGATGTTGATGTATCGACCTATTCCGAGAACACGTGCTGGAAGCTTAAGAATCTTACCTGCAACCGACATGAAATGAAGTTTGATTGCTGTCCTGGCTCTATTGTTCACATCGAATGCCCTCACGAATTTGAGAAAAATCCAGAATGTCAATAAGAATTAGAGTAACAAGGACAGTGATGTTTACTTCAACTCTGCTCGGCTAAAACTAATCATTAAATTGAATTACAAAGTACATATTTCTGGGATTGCTCTTGAAGGGTAACTGTCGATAATTAGTTAGTAAGTTCAAAAACTAAACAGAGCTAACTCTGTTCAAGATGCAATATCTTCGGAACCATAACCGATGCCTCCCGTAAGCTCAATTATAGCAGTCATACTCAGTATAGAAGAAAAACGTAGAATAAAGACGGACAACTCCGAATCAAAAAATTCTGTAAATATGGATTGTTTTGGAAACTGTTTTCTGATTGCAACGTTTCAATCAAGAATTAAAATCAGGAAACAGTTTTAATGGAAGGATGACCATGTTGTCGATTAGGACTAGCTTCAATGCTATAGCTAGCGGCTAGAATTTGCAATTTGCATTTGCATTTGCATTTGCAATGGAATTAGTAAAATCTGATTTTAAAACTAATCAGAAACGGCCAAAAAGTAGCCAAAATCAGTCAATCAATGAAGAGGAATGCTTATGTCATGGATTTACGAAGAGGATCGGTGATTATCAATACGGAATATGGTTGTAGGGTGATGTCCAAGCAATGATTGTGTTAATTGTTTATTTGTTGCCAAGCCAGAGTTGCCGAGTACTTGAAAACATTCAAATTTTATAAATAGGGTTCAAGGTTCACGCAATTTGGAAAGAAATCCTAGTTTTTTAATCATAAATTTATGTAATTAAGTTTAATCAACACAAACAAGAAGACCCCCAAAAGGGGGCATGGTTCTGCAACTGAGCAATGCGCTGTTTGCCTATCTTTATATAATCAAGAGTACATAGTACTCTTATACTACTATATACTAAGCATGCTCGGCCTGCTCATTGTGTTAACTGGACCCCTCGCCCCCCCCCGCTACCGGGGCCCCACTTGGCACTAATTACACGTTTCTATATAAACGTGTGTCTGCTCGCTGATTACTCCATTAGCCTAAGGCTTACGGAAGGTAAATTATTAGTTATTTTTATTAATTATAACTTTAGTTAGGAATTTAACTAATTAACTCGATACCATTTTTTCTGCTCTTTCCAATGATATAAAAATTGTTGCAGATTACATTCCTACTTATTTTAGTATCATGTAACATTATGAATATATTATGCAATGTATTATTTTTATATCATTGGAAGAGCAGTAAATATCACAACGTTGTCTAATTAATTTTTAATTGCATTAACCCAATTAAAGTAATCATTAATGAAAGTTACTAAAGTACCAATCAGGGAACAAACACACGATTATCTGAAAGCGTGTAATTAGAGCAAAGTGGCCCCCAAAATTAGCCCAAACCTGAGAGGTGATCCCGAGTTAACGCATCGAGCATGCCTAGCATACTTAGTAGGGGACGTTGCCCAAGTATGACCAAGTGCCTAATATGGCCAACGTTGACTTTGGATAGGTGTGTAGGTCTTTTATCAAAGCCAAACGAAATAAAACTTTCGCAGTAGCAAGATATACATGTTGTTATTGGATAAGCCAACTTTCAGCATTAACTTTCTAGTATTTAATTAAATAAGAACTGTTTTCTAATTTTTTTCAACTTTTAGTTTTTAAACCAGTTACTTTATGCTGTCGGAAAGTAACTATTTGAAGACAAGGATTCTGAAGACCAGTTAAGTCCAGACATGTGCAGGAGGGGAAGTTCTGGGGGGGGTGAAGGGCGGCCGAAGGCCGCCGAAAAACCGGATTTTTCCGGTTTTTTACCGGAAAAATCCGGATTCTGGGGGGGGGGGGGAGGGACCCCTCTGGGGGGGGGGTGAGCTCAGGTCTGGGGGGGGGTGAAAACCCCCCCCCCACCCCCCCCCCCCCCCCAAGCACACGTATGGTTAAGTCTAAGCTGACAATTTTTATATCATTTAATAGAGAATTGTATTTAGATTATTTTTCCAAAATTTTAAAACTTAAAGTTGACCCAGTAAAATTTTTTGTGCACCAGAACTAATTTCGATGCCGTTTTCACCAATGTGCCCTAATATGGACAGCCAAAATTTTGTGAGTTCCCGATTCAAAAATTTGAGATTTCCGGTCAGAGTAATTTTTACCAATCTCTGAACGTTTGGCATTTGCTATAAAGTTACGACTATATTCATTCGAACGATCTCATAGAGCTTCACATTTTTGCTTTTTAAAGCAAGTTTCTAGCTTTTGTCTACCGTGAGATATAGCCCTTCTTGTTTTGCCGTCGAAAACTTGTCATTTTTGCTGAAATCAAATAATCCAACATTTCTTGAACTACGCAAGCCGTAAAATCAAACTAAGGGCGTCGATCTGAAGGTCTCACAGGGACAAACTATCCGACTCATGATCGTCTTCCAACTGCTATCCTGTAGGCTGCTATCATAATAAATGTAGTTTTTGCAAAAACACGACCAATTTTTTCCAAAGATTGTGGAGCATTCGCCATGCAATCTGGAGGGCTGCTACTGAACAAATGAGTTCTGCACAAATATGCCATGGGACGATTTTTAGTTGCTCCGATTGCTGTCTTCTAGTTAAAGTAATCGCTTGAAAAATTTGGAAAAAGTAGACAAATCCAGGTTACGCTCACATTTCAGCTTATTTCTCTATAACGAAGAGCGATTTCACAATAAATAAAAAATCGTCCCCAACTATTATATGGAGGTATCGAATGATATAACCGATGTCTCGCGAAAAAAATTACTTGAGCCTCCAAAAAATCTGGAAAATTATACTTCTTCTAAAATGTGTTAAAAATATTTCTGAAAAGCAACATTAGTTTCGTGGCATGCATTAAAAAGAGAAAATGTCAAGCTACATTTTGATATAAAGTGGCTCCTTAACTCCAAGTAATGAATGAGTAATAATGGTGCAAACTTTATGTGATTAAAGGGAACACCACCTTAAGGCCAACTCGTCAATGCAATTCATCATTATGCCAGTTCACAATTTATATTCTTGGTCAGTTTAAGGGTATAGTTAATGACATCGCACAACTGATGGACAGATTCATAGTTGTTTAGGGGAATATGACCCTTGACAGTTTTCTTTCCGACTGTCACACTAATCTTCGGGTCCTGTTCATTTCCTACATTAAACCAGGTAACAGGATATCCATGCTCCACGAATGCTATTTCTCATTCACCTTCAAGGTCTACTCGATGAGGAAGTTTGACACAGAAATTGTGAAGTTCGCTAGTAGAGTAGTCTCCAGTATTACTCGGTAGGTACAGGTAGAAATCCATTATCTTCTAAACTTGTCAGGGTATCCAAGCCACTTGACAAAGTACTCTTTGCGCCCCTTTCGACGTCTTGTTTTTATTACCTTATTTCCACCCAGTACGTGTCTGGTTCATCAAACTTTTGTACTTCAGGCTTATAGAAACCACCGACCTCCTCTTCCCCACCATAGTCTTCCAGGAGGTACATGAGTGGATCTCCTGTCTTGACACTTCGGATACGGTACAACTCTTCTGACAAATTAGGGAGGTATCCTTTATCAAAGATACCTTTAGATTTGCTAATTCTGACCATATTTCCTAAACTTAGCTGTCTGTAGTTGTTGATTGCCTGTAAGCTTTTCCGTATAGAGCAGTTCTGACCGCCTCCATATTTTCAGGCCTCGATGCTTCCACAGGCGTCGTACGAATGCTTCTGTGGCGAGCGTTATTGTATCCGCTAACGAGTCCAGGCAGGATATCAATGTACCTGTACGAGCTGGTCTTTGTAAAGTATTTCCATATCTTTGTCTTAATAGTACGATTGAAACGTTCAACCTGACTACACTTGATCACTGGATTATTGCACGTGTAGAAGTTGATATGGTTTGCCTTGAGAAGTGACGGAAATCTTTGTTCAAGAACTCTTTGCCTTTGTCTGATTGAAGATTCTCGGATCGTCGTCCCTCAGTCAGTATTTGCTGGAATACTCTAGTCATCTTACACCACCTTTACTTTTGACAGGAATGACCCAGGCGTACTTTGAAAAGGGGTCAATACAGTTGAATAGGTACTTGTAGCCGTCATTTTTGTTTCTATTGATACTATTTGGTCTATTTGCCATAAGTCGTTGATACCTGCCACTTGATACCTCTGCGTTGGGAATCTGTGTCTAACTGGTTTGTGGATGCTGTAAGTGTACTGTTTTTCCAACCACCGACTGACTTGGAGATTCCGTGCGTTTTCGCTTCCTGGTAGACCCGATCAATTCCTCCGGACGCTGCTGGACTTTGAGGATCATAGTAAATCTTTTCCAAGGTGGTATAAGTCCTCTTATTATTGTCATTACCATTATTATTATAATTACTAATATTGTCATTAGCATTCGTGTTATTCTCTAGTGTCCTCTCCATTTTTACCACTTGTGGGCTGTCCTGATTCCTTGACCTGTTTGTGCTGCCAACGTAGTTGATTTCCGACCAGTTCTCGGGGTGCATTACTGTGCCTTAATGCTTTTGCTAGTGTTTCCCATCCAGTAGCGGCCGGTTGACTGGGTCTGTTGCGAATGAAGTCGTGAATGAGGTCATATATTCGTGAGCCCACAAGTGGTTGACCATGACAATCTATTTCCCCTCTGCTGTTGAGCTTAAGTCCAAGTATGTTCATGATATGTTCGATTAGCTGGCTGCCTTTCTGTTGTAAAGTTGGAGGCAAAGTGGATACTATATCAGGCCTTGCAGGTGACTTCAATGATAGTACCAGTGGTTTATCTAGCAGTATTCGACGCCTGTAGTCTGCCTGTCTAAACAGTTTACTCTTGATATCTGACGGTAGCTTCGACTGAAGGACATTGCTGGCTTTCTTCTCCAACACCCTTGTATGTTCGCCAAAGTAGTCGGGCTTAACTAGTATTGAGTATTCCATCGCGTTACCTTATGGGATTCCCAAGCAGTCCACTTACTACTCCAATCATAGGTCCGAGAAGAGCGGGTAAAAGTTCACCGTGTTGCACTATGAGCTTCTTCTTTTTCTTAACACTGGTACGCTTCTTGCGTAGAGTTCTTAAAGTATGTTTATAGCGTGCCAAATTATCTTTATCCTTTTTGGATATTGCAATGTTTCCGAAAAGCACGTTTTCTGCACTTTCGCAAATGCTCTTGATAAGATCAGGACTTCCGTGCAAGACAATAGCTTCTCTCTGTTTACGGCCTTTATACTTGCACATTAGTCGCAATGTATCGATATTTCTTTCAAAGCGATCCATGGCTAACTGTTCTCTTCAGGCTGAGTTTTTTATGGAATTAGACATCAGTATGTGGATCAAATATGGGGAAAATATGACCACGTAGACGGATCTTTTCTGGTGTGTTCTGATCTAGGTCAATCAGTAAATATCCATGTGGTCGGTTAGTAGCATGATCAAACGCTTCCATAAACCCTTCACTTTAC
Organism: Trissonchulus latispiculum; assembly: GCA_030248195.1. Classification (NCBI taxonomy): domain Eukaryota; kingdom Metazoa; phylum Nematoda; class Enoplea; order Enoplida; family Ironidae; genus Trissonchulus; species Trissonchulus latispiculum. Next base: position 11,659 of record JASAND010000052.1, on the reverse strand, counting down.
CAGGGTACATGTGCCTTGCTAGGTTCATTGGGGTTAGCTTATCTGCTGGATTTTTCATTAGGACAATATACTGACTATTTATCTCGCTTGTTCTCTGTCTATCGTAGAAAATATCCTTAGTAATGTTTATGACACTACAGGACCAGTTATGGCATGTTCGGGTAGATAGGTGGACTGCTTAGGTTGTCGTACTATTGTAACTAGCTTATTGCTTAATCTCACTCATCAGGTCATCTAGGATCATTAGTTTAGTATCCTTTGTTTTCAACTTGTCTAGGTCAGGCAGTCCTTGTACAAACTCTACTTGAGGTAAGTTTTCATCAGCACCTTGCCATTCTGTATAGCACCATATGATCTTCTCAGGAAGTTCTGAGATCATCTCATATGCATGATTTACCAATCGGGATACAAATGTTGTCTTGCCCGCGTTAGTAGGAGCCGCTACAACATGTAAACGGATGTTGAAACTTTGTCGTCTTCACTCTCTCCATCTATTCGCTATCTACCTGTTTATATGAAGTCAGTATTTATTGACAACTGTGCAGCATTCATCACATAGCATGGAGTTTGTTATGTCGCCAGTGTCAATAATTTCTTCTTGCATTTCTTCTTGCTTCGGCATGTCTTCAGGTTTTTGTATTGAGTAGTATGTAGTCTTGTGGCTTCTTGGTTTCTGATAGGTTTGTGAAATCTCCGTGGCTGAAAGCTTCTTGTCCGAGGCATTGCATCATTTCAACTTGCAAAATTCGTCGCCATCCAATACCAGGAATCGAAATGATAATCTTCTGTCTTGGGCGTTTTCTGCATTTGCGCCTGTGATAATGGCTGAGTCGAATGAGTTGTTTAGGCGCAGTGCACATAGTAGATATATATGGTAAACACAATAACAGGTGGTATACAGAGATCCTTCTTGTTGACTGTAGAAATTGTAGATTTGATCTGTGGTGACACAGACAGGTCCACTAAATCCACTAAGTATACGCTTATCCCGATCCAGTATAGTATGGTTTTTATCAAATAAGGACTGAAAGGACATGAAATTGCTGCCAGAATATAATTTGGACATTGGCAATAGAGGCATTGGTAAATGAACTGACAGATTTCATGGAATTTGCTGGTGGAAACGATATTTTCATTCCAAGCATTGTGAATAAATATCATGTTTTCCGTAGACAATGACTGGTTTAGAGTGAGCAGTTTACACTGGGTATGCTGTGATGATAAAATCACTGATACAATCGTAGACAACAAAAACTAAGAAGGCATGTCATTATAAAGGGTGCTTTTTGACCAATTGGTGCTTGAAATTTTTAAACAGGATTGATCTTCTTGGGAAACTGATCCAGTATCCATAGTCGGGATTCTGTACTGTACTCGTCAACAAGCTTTTTATGTGCTTCTTACTACCACAGAATCTGGAGGCAGTTCGAGTACATCTCTTACTCCCTTGCCTACAGTAAACTTGTTGTAAGACTTTAGTATTCCACATCAATAACTAGTATTAATAGAAATGAAAATTGTTAATGTTGTATTTGACTTTTTGAAACGAGCCTCCACTTATCAACTATTCCTAATATCAAGCTTTATAGAGGATTTATTGGCGGCAGTCTAAGATTTCAAGAAGCAACATTTCAACTGTTCACCAGCGGAAGTTTCATTTTCCTTGGTTTCAAGTCCGTGGACCGTCAGTGTATATAGTCTCTTGCGAATTATTTTTGTGTTGGGTTAGCTGGTGAGGCTAAGGTGGTAAACCTGGTTGGATCCTTTGACGTTGGTAAATTTATCTACCTAAGCTTGTTGTACGATATCCTGGGAAGAAAGCTTGTTACGAACCAGAGCTATTTAATGGCCTGTTTAAACTGTTAGGCATTAAAGTGCTGATTTTCCATACGGGAAAGGTTATTTTTACCTTTGCGAGAAATGAGTCTGACCTAATTAATACCGGAGTCTTGATTAATAAGTGGGCACTGAGGTGTGTAATATAGTGTAGTCATGAGGAGTCATTGAACGAGTTATTGCAAAAGCCACTTTGCCAATCCCCCGCGTGTTAGTCTCTGGACCACCGGGCGATGGGCAGTTGTTATGGTCATTGGTTGTAAAACCTGGACTAGCGAAATTCTCACCACTTACAGAGAAGCAGTTGACCAAGTATCGCTTTTGGCATACAACGAGCTATGTATCCTGGATGAACAGACGATGAAGAGGTGTGTGTGGATTGCCAACAAGACCTCATATCCAAGGAATTGGTGCCGTTGATAAACAAAAAATTTGTGAGCTCATACAAATCACCGACGTCATGTTCAAGCTATCTACAATATCCTAGATCAACTGAGTTAGAAATGTTGTCAAAAGTATCCCACTTTAATGTATGCTCAATACATTTCGTACATTACTACAGTATATGCATTGTTCACAGTATGGACATTTGTTTATTGTACATTGTACAGTAGTCTGGTGTTTACAGTCTTTATGAGTCCATGGGCACACAAACCATTCTGGAATTAGCCATGATGTTCCAACGTAATCACCTAACCATTCAGTAATGAATACTGTTCGATTGTTACATTTTAAGGACGTAGAGAACATCACTGCGTCGAGTCTTGCTAATTGAGCGGTTGGGAACGTCCTCCGACATTGGAATCGTAGACCATGAGTCTCCGAATACATTTTCGAGGTGACTCGCTTCTGTAGTCGTTCACAGTCAAGTTGTTTTGTTAAATACTCGCTACGCGAAGTGTATTTCACTATTCTTTCGAATGATTTCTTTATCACTACCGTGTAGAAACCTCGGTTTTGACCCTTTTCGTTAATTAGCCAAATCAATCAGTTGATGTGTATCTTTCGTGTCGGTTAGTCGCCTGCGGACTCAGTATATCTTCGTATTATTTGCTGTGTTTGATTAATTTTTGGTACGCCATTCTCTAATAAAGTCTGTAAGTTCCTACATTAAAGTGATGCCTTTATTTATCTTTTACTAGGGAAGGTTTAGTTGTTTAGGTAGGGTTCTATTTTCGCTGTAGATTGCACCCTAGGTCTTTACCTGCAGTCGTTTAGCCATTTAATTACCGGTAGATACCGGACAGTTTGCCGGTAGTTAATATTTGGCGACCGTGACACGTGACATTGTCCGGTCTGTCATGTGAAAAATTCACAAATTTCTCGAATTTTCTTTTATAATTTTCTAACTCAATTTTGAGTTTTATTGAATAATTTTTATACCAAACGATTCGTCTTGATTAGGAGATTCTTTTGTGATACTTTTTATTTGGTTTTAAAGACTTTCAAATTCTCCTATTGTGTGGGGTGCAACTTTAAATTCAGTATGAATTTTGGAGCTGACGAAGCATGGTCGGGGGAATCCCCCCCAACTCCCCCACCCCCCCTTAGGTTATTTGGGATCGGGGAACTGAATCTGAACTGACTGGAGTTATTGGGACAGCCCAATAACCAATTTTCCAGTAAATTTTAGGTAGTTTTGGGAATTTCCCCCCCCCCTCCCCCCCAACCCCCAAGACGGGAATAAAATTTTTTAAAAATTTTTTCAAAATATTTTTCTGTGTGGTTTTTCTTTACCCTTTGGGGTTGAATATTCCTGAACAAGGGAATAATCAGCTCTAAAGACTTTACAGAAGCTGTACTGAAGTTATTTTTGTCAGATTTTTGAATTTTCGGTCAATTTTTGACCCCCCCAATTGACCCCCAAAGGTCAATGTTTGCTTAAATTTGGTCAAATCTGGCCTTAAATTACTCGTTGGGTCTTCCCCAAAGCGTGTAAAATACTTTTAGGTAATTTTAAAGGCAGAATTTTCGAAATTTTTGCAATTTTAGGCCGATTTTTGCCAATTTTGCCCCCCCCAAGAGATCCCAAAATTTAATTTTTGAGCATTTTGGTGCAATTTGTGCTTGTATAGGGGTTAGTCTGGACGCAAAAAGCGATTCTAGGCATATTTTTGAGTATTTTAGGTGATTTTAGGGGAATTTTTCAGATTTTTGAAAAATCACCTTCTCCCCCCCGATTTTCACGAAATTTTCAAATTTTGTGTTTTTCTGGTATTTTTCTAGCTCTGTGTAGCTTAGTATTACGTTTTTGTGTCATAATTTACAGTTTTGTGCAATATTAGTGAGATCAAAAGGTTATTTTCGCCAAATTTTTCATATACGTATATAACTGTGAAGTCATGTTGAACTGTTTCTACCCCCCCATTTTCACGAAATTTTTTAATTTTGTGATTTGCTGACATTTTCTACGTCCTAGTGCCCTTATAGTCGATTTTTACAGCCTATATGCAGCAATTTTTTCGATACGTATATTATTTTGACGAAATGTTGGACTTTCCTCCCCCCCTCCCCCCTGTTTTTCACTATTTTTGACCAATTTTCAGAGTTTTTGATATTTTTGGGTCGATTAGTGATGCTTTTTAGCTTGCATACGTATCCGTGGCGACTTTTCCAGCCAAACGTCCAATTTTGAGGCGCTTTTGTATGCTAACATGCGTATATATCGGAATGTTTTGCGGGTTTTTTTGGCAGCGCCCCCCCCCCATTCTCAAAGTTGCGATTTTCGGGAATATTTTTGAAAACGGCATTTGTTTTTCTGTTTAATGGCCTATTCCAGTTGCAAAATGCCTGACACTCGATATTTTTGGAGTAGAAATTTTACTAGAAATCAGTTTCGTACGTGTTTTTGTGCCACAAAGTTGGACATTTAGTGGCAAATTGCCCATTACGTATGAACAGTTTTGGATGCCAAATTCCTTTTAGGGCTCAAACGTGCGATATTTTAAGAAGCCCACAGCATGGTCGTTTTCCGTTTTCACCGAATGCTACGAGTTTTTCTTCAAATTTTTCAGTTTTTCCGACATACGTACATAGCTCAAGAAGTGGTTTTTCTCCCCCAAGTTTGCTAAGTCTACGCATACCCCCACCTTCTCGATGTTTTTCGTGTGGTTTTTTCAGTTTTCCTGACAAGAATCCAAGCTATTTGAGACACCAATCGAACACAATCCCAACAAGGGATAATTTGACTTGGTCTAATTACCTAGATTTCCAACTTTTTCTGGTCGAAAATCAAGTTTTGCATACTGGCGCGAATCCAATGTTATACGTAGTTGTGCCCGTGCAAACTACACTAGAAACAACGTTTCTTTTGGTCCTAGCCCTCAAACTTATTTTTCTAGGCCGAAAAATCCGTTCAAAAATGGCCATTTTCAACCCTTTGAGGTATGTCCAGATTTTTCAGGCGAAAAATTTTTGACGCCTAGCCAGAGTCAAATGAATACTACAGTGAGGAGTAGCCCTATGAACTGCTACTATGACCGATATTCACTCCCTCGATTTTTGTCGCCAAGATTTTCTATTGGCCGAAACATTTTTCCATGTGGAAATAGTGTTAGTGTGCCCAAATCTCAAAAATTTTTGGGTCGATTTGCAACTTTTTGCTCTCAGAGCCAAACAAACGGTAGTTTTAGGTCAAATGCGATGCGCTCGAACAGAATTTCATCTTTTTGTCCCTCGAATTTCGGGTTTTTCTATCGAAATTTTGGAAAATATGCGTTTTTGACCCCCCAAAACAGGTCATACTACCCTAAACAAAAAGTGACTTGTTTTACCGGATTTTCTGCGGCTAATTTTGATAATCCCTACTGCAGTTCCAAGCAGGCATATAACCTGGCTAGAAAATGCCATTGCCGTGATTTTTCTTTTTCAAAGTCTAGTACTTCGACTTCGTCAATTTCGGCTCACAGTACAGAGGAGCCCAGTCAGCTGAATGAGAGCTATGAAGTGGTTTCTTCAGGATGTGTTGATCTCATTGATACTATACCTACTGCTGCGATTAATTTGGACCACTATGAGCCGACTGCAGATTATTTTGCACAGAATGATGGACCCTCACATTATGACAGACGTTTGAATCCTTTCTTATGTCACGATGAATTAACAGTTGGAAATGACTGTTCAAATGAAAGCTCCAATTATTTTGCACAGAATGATGGACCCTCACATTATGACAGACGTTTGAATCCATTCTTATGTCACGATGAATTAACAGTTGGAAATGACTGTTCAAATGAAAGCTCCAAAGGAGAAGATTTGAAGACTAAATGGATACGTGTTCCTGATCCGGATTTCCCAGGAAGATATCTGACGGTAGAAGTCTACGTATTGCCATCAAATGATGATTTTGCCGAAAAGCCAAAGGATAATTCGAATAGCATGGAATCTAACAAAGCTCAAATGAAAAGTGGCTCCGTGAACACTGCTTCAGCTTTTATGGGAACTATTGTGTCCACAGCCCGTAATAATGGATGCAGTTTGGATTTATTATTTGGTGAAGAAATGGGCAAAATATAGTGCTGAAGATATAAAGACAGCACTTATGAGACGCCGAAGGAGCTTATGTATACGTACATGGACGATAGCTTTGATATAGATAAGTCTGATTTGCTTTGTTTCAGCCACAAGCTTTGTCATAACTATTTTCGGCAATTATATTGTAATTTTAGATATACGTATATACTGGAAATACGTATAAAAGAGTAAATTGGCCACTGGGAATTTTTAATATCATACAAACGCACAGCCTGTATGTTTAACTTCTGGCTGGTGCGCGACTACCTTCACTATGTGCTGACTACATTAGTCACTACAATTAGTGTCTGTCGTGTATGGTAGTCATGGTTACGTTATACTTTTTGTTTTTTCCAGTTTTTTCTTTTTCAAGTTACTACTTTTTGCTACGTTACTACTACTTTTCGTATTCTTAGTACTTTGTTTTCTCTCATATATTAATCGGAATTTGGAAAGCTAACGTGTTACTATTTTTACTAAAGCTACGTTTTGTTGTTTACTTCTTGGAATTTATTACGGAATTCTTGTACTTTTTGGATAGGCAAGCAATTATTTTTGAAGCTAAGTAGTTGTTTTGTTGTTGTTGTTGAAGCTAATTGCTTAAAGAGGCTTATATACTATGTTCAATAATTAAAACGCCTCATATCTTACGTTTAATTTGAAGAATCTTTGCTTAGAAGTTTAGCTTGCTCATATAAATATTCTGCAGTGTTTAATCAGTATTTTTCTTTTGTTCGTTAACTGGTATTTTTCTTGCATTATTCTTAAGGCATTCTATGCATAATCTACTTCATTTTTGTATTTTTGTTTGTTGTTTTGTGAATCTCAGTATTATGTGTGACAGCTTAGCCCATCTCCTGAAAGCTGTAAAGTGCAAAACATATTATGTTTTAAAAAGGCATCGAAAAGAGGCAAAAGAGGTCTACTAATGATAAACGAAAGACCATAAAATATGTGATGCCAGCACTTAGTAGTTTAGGGTTTAGATAGAACAGCTTTATTGATTATGATTGTATTGTTTATTTAAAGGGCAAGCTAAACAGAAGTACATTTGGTGTTATTTGATACTTACCTTGTTTGGAATTTTTGGACATGTATAGTTAACTTTTGTTTTTGTCTTTATGGTTTTTGGTGTACAGATAGTTATTTCTTTGCTTTGTATTTTCGCTATTTAGTCGTTTAGTATCTAGTTGTTTCTTATCTTTATCTTATCTTAAATTCAGCTGATTTGCCATTTCAAGGGTGTATAGTAGCTCTTATCTGTGTACATTTCTTTTCTTTTTCTATCTTGAACTTAGACTTTAAAGCTTGGAGAAACATGGTATACTGAGTGTAATTATGTGTCTTAGTAGAATCTCATTTTTAATCTTTGGAGTGAAGCTTTAGTCATTTTGTAAAAAGATGATTTTTGTAAATCCTTTGAAAACTCTTTCCTATCTTTCTCTTTTCTATCTTTCTATCTTTTCACTTTTGCTATTCGTTTAATCTCTTAAGAGGCCTAATTTTGGAAATTTTTCGGGTATATATGTATGTCTAATCCACTATCTTTTTAGCTGTTAAGCTGAAGCGGACTCTCTCGGTGCTTTCAACGGTGCTTTATTGCTCAATCAACATCCTACCGATGAGTCCCCTGCCATAAAAATTAGTGCCTCTACCCTGTAACTGCCATATATAATGAAGACCAGTTTGAACCTTTGAACTTAGAATTTTGAGTTTAGTCTATTTGTTAGTTAGTCTATTAGTCTCTATATGTACTTTAATTTTTGTCTTTAAATATGTGTCTTTAATTTTTGCCTTATATTAATCCTTTCTCTTTTCTGTCATTCCATTGTTTGTTTGTTTTGTTTAGTTAGGACTTTTCTTTGTTGTGAACTTTGTTGTGATTATTTTGTGCTAGTATTTCTTTAATTAATTGGTTTTGTCAGGTTATTTGTTTGGTTTGTTGGAATTCGTAGGCACTCATTCTTTTTCGCCGGGGGATAGCATGGATATCATACCATAGCGTATAACATAGATAGATAGTAGTTGTTTGTGTCTTATCTTTTGTGTTGTGTGGTTTGAGTTAGAAACTTTTAAAAATTCTTGTTTTCGCGTAAAGAAAATTGATTTGTTTTCGTTTTTGAGTTAGGTTTGGTTTAGTTTAGGACTTTTGTGAAATTTATTCTTTGTTTTCTTCTATTGTTCTTTTTAAATTACCATTTACTTCTTGCTTTCTGATGATTAAGTTAGGCCCAAGAGTTGAGTTAGGACGGAAAGCACTGTACATGGTAGTTTCTGTTCCTTCTCTATATTTCTCTATATTTTCTCTGTATTTCTGTTATTCCTGAGTATTTTCTATGTTCTATATTAATCTTTGAACTGTTAGCTTTAAGCTATATGTTACTTTATAAATATGCAGTTTAATGCCATGTGTAAAATCCATTTAACAGTATGTTGTGTGTCATATATTAATCTTTTTCTACTGTTGTAAAGGGTATTTTTGTTGTATTTAGAGGAACTTTGAATTGTTGTAAAGGTAAATGTAATACGATATCTTTTGAACAGCTGTATAGTTATAAATGTAGTATTTACTCACTGTAAAGCAGTTAATTTTTGTATTGTGCCGGCTTTATAACTGTATTTGTAAGTGTGTTAGGTTTTGTGTGTAATTGTGGGATTTTGTGTGATTGTGTGGTTTTTTATTCATAGTGGCTAAAGGGTACTACTATTTTCATTTGTGGGTTCGTTACTCGACTATTTCTTTCGATTATTTTCTCTTTTCTAATTTTCTAAATTGAAATACTACTTCGTTTTAAAATGCTATCAACTTTGTTGTAATATTGAAGTATAATCCCCTATTTTTGGTTCTTAGCTTATACTACTGAATTATCTTTTGCTACCACTTTTCTATTATCTTTCTGAAAGTTTTTGTTCTTTGGTAAACTACTTGGTTTACTACTTGAAGTTCTTTTTGTTATCATGGGTAGTAAATGCGCCAGGACTTCTTATGGTTGCTTACTGGTCGCCCATGCTTGAAAGTACTTTTCTCTTAAATTTTACCATCTTAAAACTCTCAGCAATTATGGTAGCATCTCTCTTTTACTTTGGAAATTTTATCAGGCGCTAAAATCTTTCGCCAGGGGATAATGTTAAATACTCGCTACGCGAAGTGTATTTCACTATTCTTTCGAATGATTTCTTTATCACTACCGTGTAGAAACCTCGGTTTTGACCCTTTTCGTTAATTAGCCAAATTAATCAGTTGATGTGTATCTTTCGTGTCGGTTAGTCGCCTGCGGGCTCAGTATATCTTCGTATTATTTGCTGTGTTTGATTAATTTTTGGTACGCCATTCTCTAATAAAGTCTGTAAGTTCCTACATTAAAGTGATGCCTTTATTTATCTTTTACTAGGGAAGGTTTAGTTGTTTAGGTAGGGTTCTATTTTCGCTGTAGATTGCACCCTAGGTCTTTACCTGCAGTCGTTTAGCCATTTAATTAGCGGTAGATACCGGACAGTTTGCCGGTGTAGGAAAGTCGTGTAACTTGCCTAGTAAAAGAATACTTCTCAATAAACAGTTGCTCGGTTCGTGCTCGGTGTGTGATGCCTAGATGTAGAATCTCTAGGAGAATATAGAGCGACTGGTAGAATTCGAATATAAAAGAGAGCCCTAAAACTACTTAGAAAATGAGAAAACCATAACGTGACTTTACTCTGAACTCGATACAAAACTAGACTTCACATGAAACAACGAGAAACCATTTCCAAACAATTCGCACGAAGACAAAAAGAATAAAGACAATAAAATTATTGAACTGGAGAGCCCAACTCTAACTTTCGAGAACCTACCCAACCGGATTCGAACGCTACTCCCCAACCAAGCCCACTCAACTGACAACTAACAACTAACTAAACTCTTCGCGACGCTTCCTTTTATAGTTGCAAAACTACTGCTGTAGCTAGCCCAGAAAAGAAATTAGCTTTATCATTCACGCATAAGTAAACATTTGAATTCTTGGACATTCAATAATTTAGACGCACTGCTGTGCTAACTTTATGAGAACAATGCGCTTCTGCGCCACACTGCTGCGCTGTTGCGCAGTGTAATTTACTCATACAATGAATAATATCCCACAAAATACCCCCTCTTTGCCGCCGCCGGCCCCCCGCGCGGCAATTACAACAGGTGTCACACAGTAGATTAGACAATGGTAAAACTTGTGTTAGGTTAGTGTTGGCGCCTATTAGTATTATTAGTGGTAAAACTTGGTGTTAAGAAACTACCTACATTAAAAGTGGAGCCAAACGATCCCCACCGCCTACGAACTACGTGGCTCACAGTCAGCTCGGCATGACTCTTCGAACTGCGACTGGGTAAAACTGTGTCGGCTGTGACCGAAACGAAACAAACTAACGAACTTACAAACGAACAAACTATACTGACTGAAAAAGTACCTACTAAACTTTCCAAAACAAAACAACTACATAAACAATTGTGACAGAAGTACACCTGTAGTAACCTCCGAACTTAGAACCACGACAACTAGAGACAATACGTCGGGGACACAACCCACTGCACGTTCCCCCCAACGAAACCCCAACTACAAACTAGCCCTAAAAATAGGAAGACCACGCATACGAAGAAAGCACATAGAAACAACAACAGTCACGGTCACGTCATGGATGTTTTGCATAGGAAGTAGACTAACAATATACTAGAAACAAACAAAAGGATGTAAAGCAAACAGTAGACAAGAAGCATAATAAATGAAAAACTAGTAGAATATGGCAAAAATAGTAACACTGCAAAACAACAAACAACCCGAAAAACGCAGTTAAAAGGCAGAGGTACCAATTTTTATGGCAGGGGACTCATCGGTAGGATGTTGATTGAGCACCAAAGCACCGTTGAAAGCACCGAGAGAGTCCGCTTCAGCTTAACAGCTAAAAAGATAGTGGATTAGACATACATATATACCCGAAAAATTTCCAAAATTAGGGCCTCTTAAGAGATTAAACGAATAGCAAAAGTGAAAAGATAGAAAGATAGAAAAGAGAAAAAGATAGGAAAGAGTTTTCAAAGGATTTACAAAAATCATCTTTTTACAAAATGACTAAAGCTTCACTCCAAAGATTAAAAATGAGATTCTACTCGGAACTAAGACACATAATTACACTCAGTATACCATAAGTTTCTCCAAGCTTTAAAGTCTAAGTTCAAGATAGAAAAAGAAAAGAAATGTACACAGATAAGAGCTACTATACACCCTTGAAATGGCAAATCAGCTGAATTTAAGATAAGATAAAGATAAGAAACAACTAGATACTAAAC
>JASAND010000051.1:0-51013 GCA_030248195.1 Trissonchulus latispiculum | reverse complement strand
TGTGCGATCTATAACTTATCATTGGTAGTAGTTATGGCATTTGGCAGAGAAAAAATATAGCAGCTTTTCAAAATTTAAAGTCGGAGAATTTACGGAATTAACTTTACCTCAAAAAGTAGATTTTATAATATACGTACTTCAATTATTAAGGTGGGGGTATCCTTTTGTGTATGTAAATTTGATCTTATATGCACAAATTATTTTTGAAAGTGGTTCAAACTTTCCAAATATTTTGGTTCAGGTTTTTCAAAATCGGATCTGTTCTTTTCGGTGTGTTTTTCTATAGAAAGAAAGAAAGAAAGAAGTCTTTACTCAAGTAAATGAAGATAAGCGTTTAATTGCAAACAAAACAAATTATATATATCTAGCAAATAAACATATGAAATTACATATGAAACGCAAAACAAATCACAAAACTGAAAAGAAAATCAGCACGGAAAGAAAAAAAATTAACATAACAAAAGAACAACAACTAACAACATACCGCTAACTTCGTTAACGTGAGCATGACGGGGGAGGATCACGGTGATCAACTGACCCCCCGACCACTGGCGGATCCAGGATTTCGTGACGGGGGGGCGGCAAAATTTTTCAGCGGGGGGTCTGGGGGGCGGAGCCCCCCATAACTTGAAGAATTTTTTGTTTTGCAATAAAATCGGTATTCGGATCTTTAATTCTTTTTATACTGAAGAACTGAACAAATTTTTTAAAATTCTTGACATTTTTAGGCAAAAATGGTAATTTTCTCCGAAAAATCGGATGCATTTCAAGCTTTTTCTTCACAAATGCAATAAATATGCGGTTAAAAAGTAGAAAATTCGCGCCGACGGCGCGAAAGTTTTTGGTTTTTTGCCCTTTTCCCCTCTTTCTCTCCTTAATTTTTCCTACTTTCGAATCGCGACGGGGGGGCGGCCCCCCCACCCCACCCCCCTGGATCCGCCCCTGCCCCCGACCCCTTAGAAATCGCTTTAAATCCAATGACTCTAGAAGCCTACAAAAACTATCAAAGCTTGGAGAAGTAACTACCGTCTCGGGTAGCGAATTCCATACATTAACTACCCTAACATGAAACAAATTATTTAATGAGGCAGTCCTAGTGTTTCTCGGTAATCTTATTCGCAAACTGTGACTACGTGTGTTTACCGGGTTGGAATATTGAAACATTTGATCAAAGGAGATTTCAATCTGGTTGTTAGCAATTTTGTAGAGTAATTTCAGATCGGTATACAAACGCCTAATCTCCAGTGACTTAAGACCTAGCATGCTTAAACGTTCTAAGTAATTAAAATGTTCAAGTCCAGGAATCCGTTTGGTATAACGTCTTTGAATTTTTTCTATTAAATCTATGTCCTTTAACAAGTAAGGAGACCAAATTGGGGTACTATACTTTCAGCAATAGGACGGACAAAAGTCGTGAACATTTTAACTAAAAAATTTCTATCTCTGGATTTAAAAGATTTAAATATCAAAGCTTGAACGCCTAATGCTTTTTTGTATACTGCTAAACAGTGACTACTAAATTGCAAATTTCCTGAAATTATGAAGCCTAGGTCTCTAATTTCGCTTGTAACCGGCAGAGTTTCATCATTTAGCTGATAGTGTGGCTGTTGTATGCATGGTCCAAAAACCGATACTGAACACTTTGGAATGGCAAGACATAGCTGCCATTTAACTGACCATTCATACAACCGCCTAAGATCATCTTGAAGTAGTACGTCAGTAATAGTTGATTTTTTAGTTCCAATATATAACTTAACATCATCTGCATAAATCAGAAGCTTTGCCGACTCAATACAACTTACTATATCGTTTATATAGACCAAAAACAGCACTGGTCCCAGCACTGTTCCCTGCGGAACACCACTAGTAACTGGGCTTTTTGGCGATCTACTACCGTTTACTTCAACAAACTGCGTACGATTTGAAAGAAAAGCTCGAATCCAATTTAATACTTTACCTTTAATGCCATACCGATCAAGCTTGTATAGAAGCTTAGTGTGTGATACTGTATCAAAAGCCTTTGCAAAGTCAAGATAACAGCAGTGAACTACCTTCCCTTCCTCTAGCATGTTAGACCAATCAACAAGAGATTTTAAAATGTTTGTAACTATCGATTTCTTTTTCAAAAAACCATATAGCGTATATATATATACATGCAGGGGCGTATCAAGAGGGTCCGGACCCACCCCTTTTTGAGCCCTGACCCCCCCCCCCAATCTTCAGCGGCAGGTGATCAGTAGTGATGTGCGCTGAAACATTTGCCCGCTCCGGAGCTCCGGCCGTCGGAGCGCCGGAGCTCCGCGGAGCTCCGACGGTTCGTGGACTTTAAAAATGTAAAATTTTAATTTAAGCAAAAAAATTATTTTTGCAATGAAAAACGTCTACTCACAGTTTACTTTTATCGCTTCACATTCCAGAATGATTCCTTTGTTTACTATACTCATTTTGTTCTATTTGCTTGCCTGTTTTTTGATGTGAAATGAGTTCAGATTTTGACAAATTTTCACAGAATTTATGGCTGTTTGATTATGCGTTTTGTTGCGTTTGTATTATAAAAGCCTGAGTTCGTCTACACTGCCGTTTAATTCTATTGCTTCACTGTTTAAAGATTTGCTAAGTATAAGTTTTATGAGTTTAGGAGTTAGGACTCCATAAAATTCTTACGAGAATTTCGTCAAAAACTAATTTTCCAATCCATAATGAATTATTGCAAATTTAACAATGTGGACCAGGTTTGCTTTTATCCACTACACTGTTTAAATTTTAATAAAGTATGTATATAATCATAAATAAATTTGAATGAGAAATTTTATCTGAAACATATTAGAAAAGATGTGTGAGAAAAAGCAAATAAAACATTTGCAGACATTGAATGTTTGCGCAGAAGAATAGATTTTGTCGTAATAAGGAATAATTGATGGATTAATTAATTCAATTATAGTCAGGGGGGGGGAAACATGACGGAAAAGAAGGGGGGAAAACATGGTCGCCTACTCCCCAACCATAGCAGTTGCAGCTGCCTAGTATAGCCCATTAGAAAGAGCAAGTCTAGAAGTATACCCTACAGTACCAGATTGGTTTCTGAGTTTGATTCTGTAAGTACAGTATATACTTGACCAAAGTTGACCTCCCAAAATTGGCCAAAATGCTAAGGATTTTCGAAAGTTTGCAAGTATATATCTAACCAACCATCCAATTTTTCATGCACGTTTCTCATACCATTTTCGCTGAAATTTTTTTGAAAACATTCTCTTCGGATTTTCTCGGCATGCGAGCTACCGATCTGAGCATGCCAGTGTTTAAGAATTCTTATCTCGTAAATGTTAAAAACTATATACTAAGGATAGATCTGGATGGCAGTCCCGTCGTCGCGATTTGAAGGTAAGAAAAGTAGACAGGGAAAACAAAAAAAGGCATATATATCCACAAAATTTCGCGAGAGCGCATACATTAGTATATAGATTTCCAACGTTTTCACCAGATTTTCGGATAGAAAAAGTCTAAAATTTCATTCTATGTATTTTAGCAAAAAATTCTCATTTTGCCCTCAAAACGTATTAATTTTTAAAAATTTTCTTGTTTCTGCAAAATGAAAGAAATTAAAGATTTGAAGAACGATTTCATCTAAAAAGCAAAAAGTTTCTTCAGCTTCTGGGGGGATAGACCCACTGAATGGTGTTCTGTTATTCTAATTATTGTTAATACAAGTAATAAAAATGCTCCTCCGGAGCATGAAAAAGTAATATGGGTAGTTGTGAGGTTGTAAAATCAAGAGAGGACTAGTCTTAAAAATGCTTAATATGGGGCTAGGTTCAAAAAAAAGAAGAGGACTAGGTTGTGGGCGAATTAATATGGGCACAGCTTCGCCGAGCAACCCATATTCGCGGACTGAAAAAGTTATATATTTTTATACGTACCAGTGTTCAGATTTAGTTACGGCACGTAAATAATATACGACTATGATAAACGAGTTTTAGTGGAAGCAAACATTTCTTTCGATAAACTCTGAGCGTTTTAACCATTTATAAGAAAAGTATATTTCAACAATAACTTCAGGATCAGGACACTCTCCGACGATCTTCTATTTCTATTCAACCGTTAGCGTTACAATCATAGCTTTGGTTCTTTCTAGTTGCTTGTCGTAGTCCAGCACAACGAAATTATATACTATATAGTTTACGTATATATAACTGCTGGAATTGTATATAATTATTGACTGACATTAATTGCTTTGTATATGGCAATCGCCATGACGAAGCGTGAAAGCCCGCGAATATGGGTTGCTCGGCGAAGCAGTGCCCATATTAATTCGCCCACAACCTAGTCCTCTTCTTTTTTTGAACCTAGCCCCATATTAAGCATTTTTAAGACTAGTCCTCTCTTGATTTTACAACCTCACAACTACCCATATTACTTTTTCATGCTCCGGAGGAGCATTTTTATTACTTGTCCTTCTGTCATTCTGTTAAAGGTTCCCTTTCCAGCAGTGAGCTGACGCAGATAAGGAGCTTGAAAAATGCAATAGGCAGGGCAAATGTGAGCAAATGGTCTTTCATTTTTTTACCAAACATGACTACTTTTGAAGACTTTAATCTTTGACCCACGCCGGCCACCCACCCACAGGTCGGTGGGGCCACTTTTTGTGGGTGGCATAATGACAAAAGTTGATCGCCTCGCCAAGGGCTTTCATTTGATACCAAACTTGACCACTTTTGAAGACTTTCATTTTTGGCCCACACCGGGCCCACTGTGGGTGGGGCACCCACCCACAGGTCGGTGGGGCCACTTTTTGGAGGTGGTATATATAATGACAAAAGTTGATCGCCTCGCCAAGGGCTTTCATTTGATGCCAAACTTGACCACTTTTGAAGACTTTCATTTTTGACCCACACCGGACCCACTGTGGGTGGGGCACCCACCCACAGGTCGGTGGGGCCACTTTTTGTGGGTGGCATAATGACAAAAGTTGATCGCCTCGCCAAGGGCTTTCGTTTGATACCAAACTTGACCACTTTTGAAGACTTTCGTTTTTGACCCACACCGGACCCACTGTGGGTGGGGCACCCACCCACAGGTCGGTGGGGCCACTTTTTGTGGGTGGCATAATGACAAAAGTTGATCGCCTCGCCAAGGGCTTTCATTTGATACCAAACTTGACCACTTTTGAAGACTTTCATTTTTGACCCACACCGGGCCCACTGTGGGTGGGCGCTGTGGGTCAGGGGTCACATCCACCGACCTCAGCAGTATGCTCATCGTTTTCAGCGACCCCGATTTACTATATATGGGTACCGCCCCAAGGCCGAAAAACGCCATTTTTAGTGACTTTTAGGCCATTTCTAGTAAAAGTGGGACTTGGAAACTTTTCGCCAAAACAGGTGAAAAAATGCAAAGTTTGGGCCCTTCTCCTGAAAGCTACAGAGCGAAATTAAAAAATCCCCCTCGTTACATTCCGCGCATAGTCCGAAATATTCAAATAAAATAAACCAAACCGATCTAGCTGCTAGCCTGTGAAAAAAAGTCGATCACAACCGAAGTGCCAAAATAGCGAAAGTCCGACTTTGGGGCCTTGGCACAGAGCCAAAATTGGCCAGGTGCCAAAATGACCAAAAAAAGGTTGCATGGGAGGACCCTGCCTACCAACATATAATAGTAGTATAGGACCAAAATGCCCATATCGTTCCAACACTGCGCTGACATAAGCACTTCCGAAAAGCGTTATTAACCGAGAAAAAAAAACAAACGCACGGTAACTCCCGCCTAGTGCAAAATTTCGAAGTTCGGAATTTTAACCAAAAGTATGGTGGTACTTGTAGTACTGCTCGAGTACTTTACGATGGTAACATTTTTACCCCTCCCAGACCTCTAATTAGCTGGCACCAGGCCAACACTGTCTCCAGGGGGCCGCGCAGACGCCTTTACACCCATATTATGTAGGGGCGCTATCGCGCCCCTACATAATATACTCAATAACATACAGACACTCATATTTGTAAGAACGTATATACGTGAGTTAGAATATATACTTGCGGGACAGTGTGAACTATGAAGCAACACACGCCAACACACAGGAGGTTGAGTATGCGCTTCGCTTGTGCAGTCTATTGTTGAACTGAACGGGATAAAAACAGTTCAGGTGGGTGGTCCTGGGGGGAGGAGGATAAAAATTTTTTGGACCCACCCCTTTTCAAAATCCTGGATACGCCGGTGTATACATGCGTATATATATACAAGTAACAAAAATGCTCCGCACAAAAGAGGATAATATGTGTGTGTTGGCTGCACTAGCGTAGCCAGAAAAAAATTTCGGAGGGGGGCAAGCCAAAATTTTTCTAAAATTTTCTGTAATTAGTGCTGAAACTGAACCCTGTAGAGGCTGATTTCAAGTGCAAGCTGGTATTTTGAAGATATTTCGTGTAAATTTAGCGCCGCAGGCGAATTTTTTTGGAAATATTCAGTAGAATTCCTATTTGGTGTCAAAATTTTTTCTTTAGCCTCCGAATTCGGGGGGGGGCATGCCCCCCTCGCCCCCCCCTGGCTACGCGCCTGGTTGGCTGTATCGTATATATATATATATATATATCCTTTAAATATCCTTTAAATATATAATAAATATAAATAGGTATATATATCCTTTAAATTCCGGTTGAAGAAGTAAAGACAAAAGTTTCATGGGCACGTGACGTTATTTGGCACAGCAAATATTGGTGGATGGTTCCATGTCAAAAGTTGCTCAGCTCACTTAGGGCTTTTATTTGATACCAAATTTGACCACTTTTGAAAACTTTCATTTTTGACCGAAAATCGCCTAAGTCCCCACCCCACCCCACCACAGCACTCTACAGCCACTTTGAGCATGCAGTTCTATGACAAAAGTTGCTCAGCTCGCTTAGGGCTTTCATTTGGTACCAAATTTGACCACTTTTGAAAACTTTCATTTTTGACCGAAAATCGCCTAAGTCCCCACCCCACCCCACCACAGCACTCTACAGCCACTTTGAGCATGCAGTTCTATGACAAAAGTTGCTCAGCTCGCTTAGGGCTTTCATTTGGTACCAAATTTGACCACTTTTGAAAACTTTCATTTTGACCGAAAATCGCCTAAGTCCCCACCCCACCCCACCACAGCACTCAACAGCCACTTTGAGCATGCAGTTCTATGACAAAAGTTGCTCAGCTCGCTTAGGGCTTTCATTTGGTACCAAATTTGACCACTTTTGAAAACTTGCATTTTTGACCGAAAATCGCCTAAGTCCCCACCCCACCCCACCACAGCACTCTACAGCCACTTTGAGCATGCAGTTCTATGGACAAAAGTTGCTCAGCTCGCTTAGGGCTTTCATTTGGTACCAAATTTGACCACTTTTGAAAAATTTTATTTTCGACCACTTGACCCCCCACCCGACTGACCCTTCAAACGGCAAAGTGGAACCAGCCCAGCAAAATCGGTACGTCGGACGGCAAAACGGATACCGGGAATGAGCTGGGCGCACCAGAAAACCCCTATAGACAAAGTTTTGAGAGGCCAGGTAGAGACTACTATGGACCTCCAGGAAGCGGTTTCCGAACATGACCCTCCAGACGGCAAAGTGGAACCAGCACAGCAAGATGGATGAGTCCTACGGCAAAAAGGACACCGGGAATGAGCTGGGCGCACCAGAAAACCCCTATAGACAAAGTTTTGAGAGGCCAGGTAAAGCCTACTATGGACCTCCAGGAAGCGGTTTCCGACTTGACCCTCCCGACGGCAAAGTGGAGCCAGCTCAGCAAGATGGGTGGGTCTGACGGTAAAACTGACTGCGGGAATCGATTCTCCGTGCCAGAAAACCATCGTATGGAAGATTTGAGCGTTCAAAGTTAAATAGATAGCGAGAAATTTCGATTTTTCATTTTTCGAATTTTCGCCATTTTTGACGGGCCACTGTGGTCGCTAGGGAAGTGATAGAGAAACGCAACCTGACCGTTAGTTAGTTCAATATATGTAATTTCTGAATATAAAAAGAAATCAGCTCCAGCTCGTAACGTTCGACCTGAGCGACGACCACAAAAATGGTCACTTTTCGCTATGAGCCGAGTTTCCGGCGCCACTGCGGCGCTGCGGCGCAGCTGCGGCGCAAAAAAAGTTGTGATTCTTAAATTCTTTAGAGGGTACTACTAGACCCCATAGCCCTTTAGGTTGGCTCACCGCTGCAGATCACGTGAAAGCGGCGAACATTATGTACAATGCAACCATCAAATAGGAGAAACCGAAAAAAAAACATCGCCGCCATAACCGGTCCGGGGCGCAACTTTTTAACGGTAAGTGATACGGGGCTGAAACTTCACAGACATACTAAACTCGATGTGCTCTACAATTTGCGCATGAAACCTGCGAAGGATCTGCGCAGGATTTTGCGCAGCTTCTGCGCAGCTTATTTTACACTGTCTCCAGCCACTTTTCACACATATTATAGGGGTCGCTGCCGCGACCCCTATGATATAGCGTAAGCAAAATAGATACTGACTTCACTTGTACTTTGTACGGACAGTTTTCAGGGCTTAAACGCCATAGAATCTTGCGAAAACGAAAAATAGCATCCGCACCGGCCAGAAGCTGAAAAATTTTCAAAAAATGGGTAGAAACCACAATGGAAACAGTTAAACCTTTTATAATGTAGTAAGCCAGTTTTTCTTTTGCAAAGTATATACACAGTTTTAATCAATCCAAAGTAACTAATGTGGTAAACTTCGTAATGAATAGGGAAAATTTTTTAAATTTACACGTTTTGAACGGAAAATAAGAATTTTTGCTTAAATCGCACGACTATTTTCAGATTTTTCTAACCAAAAATTTGGTAGAAACGTTGGAAATATATGCGTGCGGGCGCGCGAAATTTTCTAGACCTGTCTTTTTTCTGTTTACTTTTTCTTACCTTCAAATCGCGACGACGGGGCAGCCCTCCAGATCAATAACTAGGCTATGGCTTTTTATACGTATATATACCAGAGGCGGATCCAGGCGGACACCTTTTAACCTTTATATACCGGTACTGATCCACAGTAGCTAAAAATTATCTGATAACTGTTTCTTAGCCTATGAAGGACGGAGAATTTTTTGGCGGTGTTCCCGTCGCGCTACAGTGCTCCAGTAAGTGGTCACGTGATGTAGCGCTGAAGATACATATGTAATTTAAGGGTGCTGCCAATGTATCTCCAGTGTTACATTGGGGTCCTCAGGACCAAAGATTTGAGATGAGTAATGGAAGCTCTTTTCATTTCCCCTGATTCTATTCTAGAACACGCATAACAACCTTTTAACTGCTATTCTTAGTTATTTCGTGGATACTGTTACAGTATGTGTAGGTGATTCATCAACTAGAGCGTTCGGTTGGAAACTAGGCTTAGTTACTTTCGCAACATTACGTGTACTACGACCAAAGGGGCGGAAGACAAGAGTATCGAAAATAACAGTCGCAATGATGGCAGCTTACAGAGGTTTGTTTAGGCACGAAAGATTGCATGTTGGAGAAAGTGTTGGGAGGTACAAAGTTGAGGCATAGGAGTGGGCTCGTGACAGAATCAAGCTAACAATTATTTGTAATACCACAATCTATTTCTGCCAAAAACTTGCTAAGTACTGCCACCTAGGCACAATATATTACATCCAGTGTATATTGAGATATTGAATAGCTTTGACTGATGCTGTCAACGCTCACAGATGGTTCTGTATTGCTGCTATTTCAAAATTAATGTATATAGCACTAAGCTATTGAATTATCAATATCTATCACAAAATACAATCTGGATGCAATTTCTAAGAAGTAATCTTTCTGCTAAACAAATATACGGATTCTATTTGTACCTACTGGTGTCGTTTTTGTTATACTGGTCTTCCGCTTTTCAGTAAAATAATGTATGATGATACTAAACTAATTGATTCTCGATGCGAACTGAAGGCGCAAGCTGATGAACTGACTACATTAACAGTAATTGTGTTTAGTAAATAACTGAGGACAGTACTCAGAACGTTGTATTGCGTCCTCTCTGATAAATTCAGAAGGAATGAAAATTGAATATATCACTTAGTTCAAAATTTTGAAGCTGAGGAAGCAAATGTAGCACAGGAGATACAAGGGTAAAATACAGATGACTCTCCAAAAATACATGTTAAAAAATCAAGCGTACCTTGCAACGGGCAGCTGATAGAGCAATTTAAGTATTTCTATCGTATTTCTCGTGCATCATTTGCTATGAGGTCCACTTGGCAGTCAGATCGGATTGTAGCTCAGAAGATACACCATGTCCAAAGTCAAACTGTCAAATTCGACCAAATTTTGAGGACATTTTTCATCACTGTTCCAAATGTAAAGAAGATAGGAGGGCCGTTTTATGTCAGAAATATAGGCAACATATCAAAGTTTATTTTCAGCCAGAAAAGAACTCGCTCCAGCAACCTGGTTGAGTGTAAGAGGGCTTAGAAAAATGTATCTCAGGAAATACCGGGGTACATAAAGGGTTAGCCGCATATTTACTGGCTTATTTTTAGGCCAAAATTTATGGGGGGGATATGGGGGGTGTTCAAAGTTGCCCCCCATCGATGGGGGGGGCTCACCAAAAATGGGGGGCATATTTTTGACAAAAAGTTTGCAAATTTTAACGTTTTTTCGTGCAAAAACTGCCAGAAATCGCTAAGAAATGACTAATTTTAGGTGTTTTTTAAGCTAAAATAACGAAAATTACGTTAAAATCCGGAGAAGCCGGAAAATTTTTGAAATTTTAGGGTAAAAATGGTAAAATTTGGCAATTTTCTGGGTTATGGGGGGGAGGTCGAAATTTATGGGGGGAACCTCGAATGCGGGGAGGTCGCCGAGTGGGGGGCCCCCGCCCCCCACCCCCCAGTAAAAATTAGCCAGTATATATTTATTGCATTTGTGAAGAAAAAGTTCGAAATGCATCCGATTTTTCGGAGAAAATTACCATTTTTGCCTAAAAATGTCAAGAATTTTAAAAAATATGTTCAGTTCTTCAGTATAAAAAGAATTATATAAAGATCCGAATACCGATTTTATTGCAAAAACAAAAATTTCTTCAACTTCTGGGGGGCTCCGCCCCACATACCCCCCGCTAGAAATTTTTTCCGCCCCCCCCCCTCGCCGTCACGAAATCCTGGATCCGCCATTGATATATACTGATTGACCATTTAAGCATCATTGAAGCTTAGTAACATATCAGAAAGACAAGATAGAGCGGGGGTTTGGGGCGGCAGCCCTCAAAATCTGTGAAATTTTTTGAAAAATCACTGTTGAAACACACTAGAAACTTTGCATTCTTATTAAATTTTAATGCTACTTCCACATTTTGGCTTGGTCATTCTTTCGTCATTTTTATTTTGGTGTCGTCAACACTATTGTTCATTTCTGCAAACGACGCTATTTTTGACCAAAAAATACCTAGGGTTTATGCAGGCCCGCACCCAGGATTTTGAAAAGGGGGGGGGGTGCAAGGTAAAACGCAACGGGGGGTCTGGGGGGCTAGCCCCCCAGAAGTTAAAGAATTTTTGAATTTTTGCCCAAAAACAGTACATTAAACGTTTATGTCGTGCAAAAAATGGCGGCGCGAAAATTTTTTAAAAATAGCAGTTTTTGCCGTAAAAATAGCAAAAATTTTCCATTTTGTCATCCCAAAAGGGGGGGTCTAGACCCCTTGAACCCCCCCCTCCTGGGTGCGGCCTTGGGTTTATGTCATAGAACGGTAGTATTTTTCGTGATTATTTTTGTATTAAAATTCTGCAGCCAGTAATTCTCGTTTTCCAGGCGGGCATGAAGGGTCTGGCGAACACAAGTGAAGATGCAAGATTGGATAGTTTGGAGATGGACGCTTCCTGTAGCCAGGATTTCACCAAATCTTCCAAGGCTGTTAAAGCACATAAAAGTGGGTATATATATTTCATCTTCTGTATTGTTGTTATTATTTCTATCGATTTTATTAACATTAAGCTTACACTTTTGGAATATTTTTATCTTTTGGAGGGAGTTCTTCGACCCGCTTCGGCTTCCTACACGTTTAAGCTTTTTGTTTTTGGACATCGTAGCAACAGTATTGGTTAGGAATGTAACGGGG
The DNA here is from genome assembly GCA_030248195.1 of Trissonchulus latispiculum. NCBI lineage: Eukaryota > Metazoa > Nematoda > Enoplea > Enoplida > Ironidae > Trissonchulus > Trissonchulus latispiculum. The sequence goes on along the minus strand of JASAND010000051.1, from coordinate 38,914 downwards.
CCTGGCTCCGGCCCCGGTGGGAATCTGCGGTCCTGATCGGGCCCAAAATTCGACTGTCTTGTAAGTCTTTTGACCAAACTTTAGAAACTTCAAAACTTGTAAATCGTTACAAATAGTTAGCTTTATCCTCAATTTCGAATGAAAACAACAATAGTAATTTTGTATTAACCTAGGGTTGGGTTAGGGTTTGGTGTTAACTTAGGGTTGGGAACCGGCGCCTCCCAACCGACGCACTTTGCAAGCCCTGTATGTCCCTACCATATCAGTGCGCATCTTCCGAGGTCTAGCTATGGTCAGGATACAATGGAGAAGCATGATCAGGTGCGTTGGCATGGACCGTAGTCCGTCAGATGGCTGGAGCAGCGTTGAAGACGGAACAAGTACAAGTAGTTAATCTGAAATTATACCGTAACAATCAGAATTTTTAAGACAATAAACAAATATTTTTTTATGTGGCCTCCCAAAGTTTAGGCACCGGCCCGGTTCCCCGGTATCTGGTTTGATGCAATTTGCCCCGTCGATCCATACAACCTCATTCTGTCTCGTGAAGTCCTCCGGCTGATACATATTGCTTAAGCGTGAATGAAATTGAAAACTTTCAGTAGTTTGGCAATATTCTGCCTACAGTGGCTATATCGAGACTAGAGTTCGTATTGCAAAAGAGCTGGACATTTTTTTACTGCCCCCATAAACACCTCCTCAAATTGTCTTTCCCCCAAGTGGGTGCCCCTTTTGGTAACATTTTGTCCTGAAATAATGACTCAGCAAGCCAAATTTCAAAAAACTTTCTGGAGGTTTTTTACTCGATTTTGTCCTATTCAACACTAAATCTGTTCATTTTCGCGATAAAACTCAACTTTTGCAGTGCGTGCTGGAAACATAGTGTTTTGTAGAAAATGCCTTCAAATTTCTTACCTCTCGGACTTAGGGAAAGGGGTCCCAAGAAGCTCCCCCGCCCAGAAAAAATCCCTAGAATAAGCCCAGAAATAGCGTGATGACAAACAGTTGACAGAGGTGCACCTTATCCCAGCTGCAGGCGGCTGGGCACTGCCCCTTGCTCCGTGCGTACAGGTTCCGAATAGGTGCTACCAATTCTCCAACTTGTGAACGTTGTCAGGAGGAAGACGGCGACCTAGACCATCTGCTAATTCACTGCCCGGCCCTTACCACCTGTCGCTTGCAATCCCGGTCCCCCTCAATCAAGGTCCTTTGGGATGCTCCCAGGTTGGTGGTGTCCTTCTTGGAGAGGGCAGGCCTTCTAAGACCTGCCAATCATATGACTGTGAGAGAGAGAAGAGAGAGAATAACGTGATGACGGGATCCCAAGTTGTCGGGGTCGGGTCAGATTTGCACGGTGTACAGAACATGTGTAGCGTCGCGTGCTCATAATGCCAAGAGTATGATGCTTGCTCTTCCCAATGTTTTTACAGCATCTACGTATTTATACGTTTGAGCTAAATATCAGATACAGCTGGCTCTTCAGCAGGTTACGTTTCAGCCGTCTCCGCATACAGATCAACTAGAAAGTAACTAAATTGCCGAAGTTAACTACAGTTGGAATCTTCTTTTCTGATCTTAAACTTAGGAGGCAATCGCCGAGTTTTTGTAATTTTTTCCTTAGTTGTGTCGGGATCTATTTATTTTAGTATTGACAGAAGTTGCCAGTGCGCCTCAGCCGCTGTCCTTAAGACTGTCCCAGCCCGATATCAGATTCTGCATACACATGATGGAACGTTATGGAGAAGATTATGAGGTACGTACGTAATACGTATACCGAATCTGAATACAGTAGCTTTGGACGTTTGGTAGACAGCGTTGTTTGACAGCTTCCTTTTGCTATATATAGTGTGTTCGGATTGTAAGAAATACTGGTTGGTTCTCAAAAAGAGAAATATGGTTGTCTGGCCATATTAATTCGGATTTTTGCAAGCAAAACTCCGCCTTTGTTAGCCGGTCCCAAGCCCAGTTGAGAGAGGAGAAGGGTTGTTGGCTTCAGGATGTGCCCAGCCAGCACTGCTAACTGAAATGGCACAGGGCGAACGAAGCCTGTGATACACTGTGCTGTTAGCGAAAGCTTATAATTATAGTAGGCAGCCAGTGTTCTCAAAAAGGATGCTATGCTGGCTACTCCGAAAGGATGTTTGTTGGAGATTTTTGACCTACCATACAAATACACAAATTACCAATAAACAGCATTACTTTACCGCGTATTTATTCTCTCTCCGGCTTATTTCTAGGCCAAACTTTATGGGGATAGATTCAATCAGAATTGGGGCATATTTTTTATTTTAATTTTTAAGCAAAAACTGTTGATGACTAATTTTTGGCGTTTTCAGGTTCAGCAAAAATTAGTGTGAAGCCGAAATTGTTTTGAAAATGTAGGGTATAACTTGGCAATTTTCTTGTTTAATGGAGAGGGGGTTTTCATGGGGGAAGGGAGGTCGCTGAGAGGAAGGTGGGCCCTCAGTAAAAAAGCCAGTCTCTGTTAATCCTTCTTTTTATTTTCCAGTCAATGGCCAGAGATCCAGCCAATCACTACCAGGACACCCCTTCCAAGATCCGCCAGAAGATTGCCAAGTTCAAAATGATCACTCCCCAATACAGAGCCTACCTGCGGGCCAAAGGACTGCTAACAGATGAGGCTGACTCCACCCCTGCTACCACTTCGAAGACGTCCTCGGAAGAACTGACAGTTAATTGACTTGTTTTTTTGTTTCTATTAATGCCTGACGAAGTTAAACTGTTTCCATGTTGTTTTATTATTTCTGCATGCGTGCAACTTTCTTTCATTCTTCAATTATGTATATATGTACTTGCTGAGTTTTGTAGATTTTCTTTCCTTGGTATCTCGGACATAAAAATACTCTTGTTTCTGTCTAAACTGGCGTGGTGAATTTATCAAAGTTTATGCTAAATTTTGGATTTGAGTTCAAATTCGCTGCCGTTCAGTTCAGGTTCTTTGTGATGGGGCTAATCACTGTCAGTTCATTTAACAGATTTTTTGTACATACGTATATACTGCTGATTTGATTGATGTTATGTTAAATAATAAAATGTCACAGGTGCTTTCATACTGTCATAGTTGGTTAGCGGCAGCGGTTAGTTGGTTATTTTACGATACTACGACCAAGGTTTTGTTTCCCGTAAATTGCAGGAAAGAAAATTGAGGTTTTTTAGCATGCCTGGCGACCTTCTTCTCGGGGATAGTTTACTATGCAGCTTTGATCGTTACTCCTGGCTACACCTTATCCACAACGACTATGCAGTATTGTCCCAGCTGCCAATAAAAGCGCTCGGTGTGGCACGGCTGCATCCTTGCCAACGGCTGGAAGACGACAAACTATTGGCTGGTTGAGGGATGGAATACGAGTAAATTCAGTGTAAGAATGTATCCTCGTGTTTAAAAACTATCGATGAAGCTAGTGAACCACCGAAATACGGGCAAAACATGCAGATGCTGACTGTTAGGCTGCTTAGTGCTTATGTACGTACCCTAATCAAAACGTTCATTACCTGCCCATGCTCAGTTAGTAAGGACAATTTAACTCGAGAGCTGTTCGAAGCGTTTTTAGATGGTGGTGCAAGAAGCAATACTCAACGTCGTTTCTACCGGAAAAATTTTGAAAATTTAAGTTTAAATTTTTGAAATCACTCTGAATCAGATAAAAAATATAAACCGCATATCACCCAATAACCACAAATCGCACCGGTTTGTTTTGAGAATTGTGTAGAAGATGCGCCATTCAAACTCACGACTTCGGGTTAACACTGTACCGGTCTGTCAATGTAAAATGACGTCCACAGTTGCATCAACCTTATTCACAGTCAAAATTGTGTTGTATATGTTACGTACAAAACCCGAAATCGTACAGAACTAGTTTTGTATGGGTCATTTTGTACAAAACTAGAATTGTATGGCCTCCGCGTACAATTCTAGTTTTGTATGGTCTCCCTCGTACAATTCTAGTTTTGTATGGCTCTGACCGTACAATTCTAGTTTTGGACGTACAAAACTGTTTCAATGATTTGACAGATATATACTTCACTTCCTTTCAGTATTTTTATAGTCTGTCTGTGTTTACTTATATTTTAATTTTTAAAATTTATTTTTTCTTTTGAGTTTGATCACATACTGTATTCAACGAAATGTGAGTTAACTAATTGAGAACAACTCATTAGTCACCCTTCTCGACAGATTCATTGGTTACTATTTCTGACTAACGAATCAGTCTCGTTTGTGAGAAAGGTATATGGAGCCTAAATTGCAACCTTCAGTTAATTTTTTATAACTTATAAAAGGATGTACAGGGGTACGGTCCCAGCGTAAAATTTTCGTCCCCTGTAAAATTTAAACAAAATGTTAATTTAAATTAATTAATTAAGTTAATGTAAATTTTGGATTTTTGAAGTTTTGAAATATTTTTAGGAGAACCTGCTCATTGTTGCATCAAGTGTGGATTAAAGTATCACCCGTTTGGCCCATGTGGTAGAGCAATTTTTGCTTTTGAAGCAACGTCTGCACAAATATACCCAGGGACGTTTTTTTAGTTGCCCCGATTACTGCTTTCTAGCTAAAGTAATCGCTTGACAAAATGACCCATACAAAACTAGTTTTGTACGATTTCTGGTTTTGTACGTAACATATATTATCCCATTTCAGGGATTTTCAAATATTGCCTATGACAACCATATTTCAGGTCACCATGGCGAGGTATTGGGTATAGTTTTCAACCAGCAATAACCGCACCTCGGATAAACCTCATTGGTTACGGTACTGCCTCTGCGCGAAGATTCTTAGTTCTCCCCTCATTATTTATAAAATTCAGTTGCAGCATCATCCAATCAGGTTTCATAAAACTATGTGCAGGGATGAAAAGTAAAGGGTTGTGTCTTCAATGCTGAGAATTGCGAGAATGCATTGCCGAGAAAGGCATTGCCGAGAATGGATAATGCTTGTTACTTGCATTGCGAGAATGGCATTGCTGAGAATTGCATGGACGAGAAAGTGCATTTTATGAAACCTGTTTTATTAATGCAGCAAGTAGGTTACTCTCTTATAAGGTTACAAGACATGTTCAGAGCAATTAAGTGTGCATGCATGTTTATTAAAGCTTTAAATTAAAGCGTTTTTCTTTTGTTCAGAAAAGCACCAATAAGAGGGTTGCATGCAAAATTAAATTAATATGTCTCTTATTTATTTTTGGAGAATTTTTGCTTTTTCTGCTAATGGTTTGAAGTTGGAACTCCCTTTCAATTTTCGAATTTCTTCTTTTACGATATCTCAAGAACTGAACTGTGCAATTGCCAGAACGCAGACATTGCTGAAGGACGGCTTGTAGTTATTAATTTGTATTTAGCTTCCATGTTTAATAAGGTAACAGGAAATTTGATCAAAATTACAGGTTTCGATCAAAAGTTTCGTGTTTGCACCAGGGATTTCTAAAAAATCGGACATGTGCCTTTCAGTGCATTTTCTATGAAAAAGTGTGGTTTTCAAAGGCTTTTTTCTGCGCTTTAATGCTACCACAAATGGTGATCGTTCTAGAGAAGAAAGCCAACAAAAATTTGTAAGACCTGAGCACAAACCTATGTAACCTGTTTTACAAAAACGTGGGGAAGCATGTACGAGGAAGGTATAGCATTTCCTGCACGTTCACTAACTGTTTCAGAAAATGCATTTATGGTCCAATTTAATTAAACTTTAAAATGTCGATAAACAAGCTAGATTTTGTGCAAAAGGTTCAGTTTCCGCTGGACGGACATTTACGTAATTGTAAACCTGCTGCGCAGTTAATTACTTTATAAAAAAAGGTAAAGGTAAAGGTAACCCCGGAGAATTCTCCTACCCTTGTCAGGGTCTAGGGTGCCGGTGCTCATCCCCGGATACTTTATAAGAGAGCTCTTAATTGCATACTACAGAAAATATTCGTGCAAAACATCGTTTAAAAATTTTTTATAAAGCTTGAGGAATTCACCTTTCTACCGAAAATAAAGTTTAAACTATTCAGCATTTGTATTTGGTATTAGCACATGTTCCTGTAAACTTTATGATATTTGAGAAATCTTTGCTGAGCTGAGATATTAGGAATGATAAAAGTTTAACAGTAACGATGAGACATCAATTAGAACAGAGAATAGACATTTCCGATTTTGGAATTGAAAGTAATCCCATACATATATGCGTAATATATGTGTAAATCGGAAACAGAAGTTCTTTGGAATGAAAGAAAAGATTTCACACACAAATCATACTAGCCCTATTTTAAACCATTGTATACACGCATTTACGGTGAAGAGTATATTTATCAAGCAAAATGCGTGTGAGGGCTCGGGCTCGGGGCGAGCAAACATAAGAGACCTGCTGCGCTGGGGCGCAGCAGGAAAACATCGGATATGGTTACAAAGTCTGTGAGCTTTTTCAATTTCTCGAAAATGATGTGTTTTTAATATATAAGAGTATTTTCAATAAAACAACTCAAAACCCGTGGTACAGGCGCATTTATCTTTCACATGAAAGTCTAACGTAAAATCCTTAATATCCGACTTGAAGCCATCTCTTTCGACTATCTTGCGACCTTCAATCCTGAGATTAGCAATTCCTTAATTTTAATTTATTCATTATTATTAATTTCATTAATAAATTAATTAATTTTTGCAATTCAATTGAAATTGAAATATAAAAGCTTTGAATTAAACTTGCATACATTTCTCAACTGCTTATAAATTTAGAATGTGTTGTAGCATTTAAAGATTGAATATGCTTGCAGCATAGATAAAGCAGGTTTCATAAAATGCCATTCTCAGCTATGCCATTCTCGGCAATGCAAGTAATGAGCATTGACCGTTCTCGGCAATGTGCATTCTCGGCAAAGCAATTCTCGGTATTGAATGTTACCCGGTTTTTCTATGTAGCATGCCATTTCATGTTTTTATTTAATATCTTGGTGATAATTCCGTATACGCACACTTGCACTGAGACTTGAGTGCACTCAATGCATCTAATTCCGTAGATGCACACTTAGACATTCCGTTTAGAGCGTAAACTGGTCAGAGTGACCTTTTGCTACAGGCATCTAATTCCGTAGACGCACATCTGTTCTATAGTAACGTAACAGTAATGAGGGAAAATTTTCCTGTTTTTGGAAATTAGGTTAACAAAATAAAGTAGGAAAGTGGTTTTACTATATGTATTTACATAATCTCAAAAAACAACATATTAGCGCATTCAACAACGAGCAAGCAAAAAGCAGCAAAGTTTCGGTCCCGCTTGTACCAACGTCTCAAACCGATAAAATCCAAATAAAATTAAAATCCAATCGCATAATTTTATTATGATCAAACCATACGAAACAGTCATACGAAATTCTCTAATTTGTTTGCTGACAAGTTTTTTTGCTGCTTATTGCTTGCCTCTTTCTTGTTTGAAAAGCACTATTATGTTGTTGTTTAATATTCTGTAAATACATATAGTAAACCCACTTTCCTACTTTATTTTGTTAACCTAATTTCCAAAAACAGGAAAATTTTCCCTCATTACTGTTACTATACAACAGGTGTGCGTCTACGGAATTAGATGCCTGTAGCAAAAGGTCACTCTGGCCAGTTTACGCTCTAGCTGAATGTCTAGTGTGCGTCTACGGAATTAGATGCATTGAGTGCACTCAAGTCCCAGTGCAAGTGTGCGTATACGGAATTATATCACCAATATCTTTCTTGCATGTTTAGTTGATTTTATTGGATTCAATTGACTATTGATTATTAAACTTCAAAGTTACTATGGCAGTAAGATGAAGTATGTATCAGTTTCTATGCAGCTCTTAATTATGTCTTCAAATTGTCAAATTAAATTGTCCTCCTGTTCTAAGCATTCCAAAAATTTATCAGAAATTGGATTAAACTTTGTAGTTGGCCTGCGTGACCCTCAAGAAAAAATTGGAACAGCGATATTATATATGTTGATTCTTCACGCAGAGTTGGAAGCGAACCGGGGCCGATGTTATCAATGCCTAAACTCGTGTTAACTCGCAAACCCGGGTTATCTCTATGTGTTAAAGATATCAAAGTTACCGAAATTCAACTTTTCAAGTAAAAGCCTGAACACGCCATGACCCGCGGATCAAAGCGGATCTGAGCCGACCTGCCCCGCGGGTACTCGGAGACTCGCTTTCCAACTCTGGCTTCACCTGATCCGTTCGAAATGTAATCAAATGAGCTCAAAAAGTTACCCAAGTATTTCACAAGTACAAGGCGTTTGGATAGTATGGTACATTGGGTAATATATGCTTTGGTGTGAGCACTCTTTAGTGCATAAACTTTGCACTTGCCCAAAGCCAAAGTTGATTTCGTTAGCAGAATTGATGAACTAATAACGCGTACGACAGGATGCTACTCTGGGAGTAAATGGGAACTGTCTCCGTGGGAAATCCGAAGGACAAGTACCACGTCAATGTAAATCCCCCCTCAGGTGTCGGTGCAAATAGTGTTTGATCGCCATGAGCCTGGCTGATCTTACATTTTCCTGTATCAATCATCTCGGGGATGAATCCATGCATGTGCTAAGGGGATGACCCACAGCACAGACCGGCAGCTCACCCTGCAGAGCGCTCACTCCCTCCTCCAAAATTAGGATTTTTCCGGTTATTTGGGAAGGCCGTCGGTTCACCAAACCCCCCCAATTTCACGCCTGCACATGTCTGGATTAATCCCTACTGTCTTTAAATTGTAACCTCGTCTATTGGCCAGCGAGCGAACATCGTCTGTTGGCCTAATGCGGGCTTTCCTATGTCTTTGTCTACCTTTAGAGGTCGTGTGCTGGGCTTGGCAGTGGAGGCTCCCCAATTGAATAGACTCCACCGCGCCGACCTGCCACTGAAAATAACGACGACAATACTCTGATATGTGACTCATTTGTAACATTTAAACTGTCATGCAGTATTAAAATAGCTTCTACATATTTCCCTCCCTTTATGAGAAAGAAGAAGAAAGTCATGTACTAATGTTTGTTGGCCTAATTGTCCATGTTTGTCCTAATTTCAGTGTTATACTAGGTAGGTACTAACATTACAACTCTAATTTACAATTTGTAACTTCCAGACATTCGCACTGGCCAATCGAGCCGGTACAAGGTAAAACATACAATTAGCACACATATAGCAACAAACAACAAAAACGACACAAAGGTGCAGCGACCAGTCAAACCGCACGATGGCAACAAATTGTTAAACAATCATAAACTGCTTTAAAAATAGTCTTCTTCCGTCATGGGTCAGTTTCGCTAGCGAATTGAACGAGTATATAGCCTTGAAACCGAACCTGCTTAACCTAACAAGTAGGTTGGTGAGAAAGGGATTGAGAGTTAGCTTCAACTCGTTTAACTCGCTGCGACATAGCATCCTTAGGGCCTTTTTAGGATTACGTAAACTGCCTTGTTTAGAATAAAAAATTGCCTTTAAACTCTTAACGATTTCTGTAGCTAGTTTTAGCTTCGACTTATATTACTCAGTAATCCTAGAAAGGCGCCTTTACACCACACTGGTTACATAACGTCCTTCCGAATCGGCAGATGAGGCAAAGGAGTAGTTGGCGGAATCGTCCGGAGGCGCGTCGCCGTTCATCGAAGGCCGGAGCGATCGCTTCTCCGCAATCGGAGTGGCCAGTTCTGGCGACTTTACGGGGCTGCTGGGCGTGAGAGTGTTACTGGTTCCGCTGACCCCGCTGACCCCACTTTCGCTCCCGTCTGTGCCCGGGTGGATGTGGTGGGACTGGAGAACACTGAAGGCGGCCGGATCCATACCGTTGCCATTTGTAAGGACCATAGGCTGGGCGTAGGTCCCCCCGGCACCCTGATGAGGGGCCGTCACCATATTTGGAACGGCCTGATAGATGACCGCCGGCTGACCCCCGCCTGTACAGTAGTTGGGTATGTAGTTGAAGCTGTTATTAAGGGAGTCCTGCTGGGGAGTCGGCTCTCGGCTATCCGTGAAGGAAGCCATCCTCAGCTGGTGCGGTGGCGGTTGAGGCGGTCTTCCGTAAGGATCGTATCGACGAGCCGTTCCCGGAGATCTGGGGATGGCCAGGGTTTCCGGACTGTAGGAAGTCCGCGCCGGCTGCCCTCCCTGCATCATCTGACCGGTTCCCTGAATGGAGGCGTAGGAGGGGTTCCGTTCCTGGGGGTAGTTCTGGGACCGATTCATCGAGCCCGATCCGCCGTCCCATGATCCCTGACCCCTCATATGGTTCGGAGGGACGTTGGAGTAGCTGGAGGCTCGGCTCAGGTTATCGCTGTTGGTCATGATGGCGTTGTTGATGTCGGGTTCCACAGGAACTCTCTGGTAGCGGGCACCGCCCGGCGCCGGACTGGGCGTTTTCTTGACTACTTGAGCATAGGCTACCGTGGGATGACTGCCGACATCACTGGATATCATCTGCTGTTGCATTCGCCGCCGCCTGTAGTAGTCGGAGCCAGCCTTATCGGCTCCCCGAGGCATGGTGCCGAAGGTGGTAACGGCTTCCGGAACCGGGTCGTAGACCGCTTCCTCCGAAAACCGGATGTAGGATCCGGATCCGCCGCGGGTCACCAACGGTTTTCTCAGTTCCGCATCCGCCTGAGCCTGTTGTCTTCTCCGGAGAGAGTCCTGTCGAGCCCATTCCTGCATCTGCTTCACCTTGGACGGGGAATCCAGGGATCCTTGGCGAGTCGCCGTTCGCCACTGGACGTCCTTCCGCTCCTCGGTGGGACTCTGGGTGGCGGATGCGGACCGGATATGATTCAGTTGGGACTTATCCGAGCTGCTTTCCGGTTTCAGCCAGTAGACATCCGTTTCATGGCTGTGGGCCTTGTCCACTAGGCTTAGGATAGCTGCCCGCTTGGTAGGGTCATCGGTTAGGTATCGATCCTTGCCACAAATCACCATGATGGTTCCGGGTTCAGTTATGCTCACTGAACCGAAGGCAATCCCCGCCTTGAAGCCCCAATCTCGTCTTAGGGTCAGCATCAGCCAAATGATCAACCAGGTGAACAGCAATAGGACGCTTGACGCGATGCAAGCTAGTAGTTTGATCTAAAATATAGACAAGACACGCAATTAAACTAAACATTGCAGGAAAAATGTGAAAATGTTTCTGCAATTGCAGATAGAATACACCTGTGTCTCCCTTTTAATGGTTTCAATTTAGCTGTTTTACTACTTAATTTACTTATCTAATGCATCAACAGATGATCAACGAGATAACTATTCTATTACCTACTTATTTTCATCTGTACCTGTTTCACAATCTAATAGTATTTACAATCATTTTGCCGCGTTTTGTATTATTCCATTTGTAATTACAGTGACAGACACGCCCGCCATAGGAAACACAGACACAATTAGTCTGATTATGTTAAGACAAAGCTCACTTGCTTATCCAGATTCTCCTGCTGGGCCAGCATGAGCTGATCATAGAACATGGGCGCCTTACAGATCACCATGATCAGGAGCATAACAATGGCGCCGGCGTTCGGCAGGTACCCATCGCACCGCGGTTTCAGTACCCGCGGGTGCCCCTTAGCAGCCTGTAGTGCCAGGCAGTAGCGACCATAGCCATAACCATAGACTAGGGCTGAGGCTAGGTAGGAAACGGTAGCTGTGACTAGGTAGTCTATCACTAGTAGGGTTGGATCTAGCAGTTGATGCAGGCCGCCCGGCGCTGCCTGCTTGGCTCGAATCTCGCCGACGCGATGCAGGCGAAACAGGAGGCAGAAGCCGAGAAAGGAAAAGATGGCATCGATGGCGTGAACGAATAGCTGAAATAAAAAAGTTGAAAAGTGATATAAAACTGGAAATAAATCGAAAATTTAATAGTTATTATTTGCAATTTGCTAATCATTTGTTGCTGAGTTTTGTTGAATTTATGCTTCTTTTGTTACCCGTTGTCTGTGTTATTATCAATATTATCAACGTTCGAACACGGGTTCAGTCGATAACCATGGTTACACTAAAAATACATAGTCAAGTTAACCCGAGTTGGCTAGGGGTTAGTGTCTATCAACTAGTGTGCATAGGGCGTTGGCCGAAATTCATTCTTGGCCAAGCCAATTGACCGTATTTTGGTTGGTCCTTGGTCGACTAGATAGTAGCTGTCATTTGATAGCTATGTAGGGAAATGATATACCTTGGAAACAGTACCTTGGATGGCGGTACTAAGTTAAGGGAGGAGAGGTTACTTTCAGTAACCTGAAGTGTGTATGTAGCATAGATTTTTGTCTTCACTTAATTTCCTGCAATACCTAACAGATGGAGTTAGAAACACCATAAACTTTGTTACAACCTAGGAAACTCAGTTAGCTACTGTCTTTTTCGTTCTTCATTTTCTGCCATTCTCAAAACCTTAGTTATCTATCTATCTGGATATACGTACATAAAGGCCTCTGTTTTTGTCGACTTTCTTTCTGCTAATATTTGTCTAGTTTTGGGTAGGCTAGGGCTGGTTGGCACAGGAAGGTAAATTTGTTTCATTAGATTAGTTTCAGTTGCCAGTTTTCCTATAGACTTTGTTTCTATAGAAACAGGCCTCTTTTTAATTAGACTCGGAAATGGGATTCATTTGTTTAGAATCTCAGGAGTTATAAAATTACTCCAGGCATACTAAGAGCTGGGACGGTGAGACAGAAAATCTTCTTGAGGTGAATGTTTTGCTGTGATGCAAAAGTGTGTGCTTGCAATCCGTGGCACAAAAAATTAAAACGTGTAAACCATGGAATAAACACAGCTACACGAACGTCCTTGTTAAGTAAAACTGTACTTGCCGTTACATAACCCATTACCCAAACGGTGGTTAAATTAAAATCCATTACCTAATTACTAATACTACTGGGTACATACGTTTTAGGTAAGGACATACTGAATGTGTGCCACTCTGCAAAGTGAATCTTTAAGAACTGCTTTCGGATCGGCTACATAAGTTATAGTTATTTACCTATATAATCTAGTTTGAAATAAACCAATAATAAATTATTGGTCTTTTCTAAACAAGATCACACCGATCAACTAAAGCTGAACTTTGAACATCTCAAGAAGTTGACCAACTTACTGCACACAAACAATATTAACGAATAGGTACCTGAAACGAGAATAGAAAGCTGAAACATTTGCTGACTCGGGCAAATACTGCCGGATAGAGGATGGCAAAAAGGATAAGTCCGAAAACGTAGAGAGCGAAATCCAACGGCAGACCGTAAATGATGGGATCCGAAACGACCGGGAGCAGCCGAGGTGGATATTCCGCCGATCCAACTCGAATGCTGACATCTGTATAGTTTAGAGTCAACAGATTCGACTTCCCTGAGAATAGAAATTCCAAAGCTCCCATATTCCAAACATAGCCTAAATTAATAACAAAATTTAAATTAATTAAGCGTGTACATGCCTTTTTCAAAATCGATAATTGTTTCTGTGTTCAAAATTACATTTTTTATTTTTGTTCTTCAAAATTCTAAAAGTAGGTAAATGTAGATTTGTTTGGATTGGATTTCGTTAGTGATGTAGTTTTGATTCGAAATTTTTTACTTAGACTATGACTTTTTGACGAAACTTTTACCTATGCTTATAATTTTAGAAACTTTTCATGAGTTTCAGTGAGAGTTCACTGAGTTTCATCTGATCACATTAGAGTAACTATATTCAAGTTCTCATATATATGTTCTGAAAACGGTAGCACACACTGAACGGAACACACTGAACACACTGAACAATAAGATTAGTCTGATAACAAAACATTTAACAATAGTCCAAAATAGCACAACACTTTATCATTACTCAAAACACTAGCTTCAAACCTACCAGCACTGATGAATTTCTGAGCGAACAGCTCCGTTTGTATGAAAAAATTGGCCAACAAAATACACATGATCATTATCAGGTGTAGGGTCTGAGCCACAGGTGGACCGTGGCGCCACACCGACCGAAGGCAGGCACAACACCTGCCGTTCACTTCCAGAACTCGCTTGCCAACCTGTTCACCCAGATAGTCATTATCACTGGCCAGATTTCCAACCTTAAACAGGGCGGAGGCCACAAAAAATAGGGCCAGTCCAATTACGGAACCATAGAGGACAATGTAGAGGATTAGGAAAAAATCCGGTTTTCCGTGAAGCCAGTTGGTTTTGGTATCCGTGTAGGTGGGATATTTGGTGAGGCCGAGATAGAGTAGATAACAGAATAGAGCCACAGTAAATATACAGTACCAGATGGACCAGAGAGCGTTAGCCCGGGCTCGAAACAGGCAGCCCATTGCTGTACGACTTCAGCTAGCTTGTTGGTGGCATTTCGTTGAACTTTAATGATGGAAGCTGAAACTGAGTATAAAAACAGTAGAGATGAACAACTGCCATTTAGTACAGTACATGTATGAAATTAAATTATATTGAATTTAAAAAAGAATGGTTAACATTCTACTACATTCTGTTGTTCAGTAATTCGTTATTATTATATAATGAACAAATTCCCCTCTGTTGAACATTACTATAAATGGCATACAGTCACGAGGCGACGGGCATTCAAAACTACAGATGCCGGCTCGCTGTCCTATTAAAAGAAACCTAAAAATTCTTTTCTGTCGTCATCTACAGTTAATTTTTGTGAGTAATAAATAGCAGTATAGACTATTTGGCTAAGAAATAGCTGAAATTTTACAGCAAAGGCTAAAAGGGCGTTGCATTCTCCTGACATTTGTGTAAAACAGCTTTAGTAATACATAAAAATTTATTGCAAATAGCTAAGATAGAAAAAGCCGTGCCTATGCGCCAAGTCAAGGTTAAATTAGCAGAGCCCGTTCCAAGTAAAAAGTCGAAGCATAAAAGTTTGCACTAATGGCTAAAAACAGTTGTTAGCTTTTTCAACTTCTGTTGGACAAAAAACGCAAAACTTCATCCCCAGATAAAGGTTTCCGCATAAAATTGTTGGAATTTGCTGCAATGAACGTGGATTTTGTTTATTTAAAATGTAATATTCTTTAAACAGTTGTTGGTTTTAGCAAATGTTAAAAGGCTTTAGCATTTCTCCAGTGACAAAATCATTGATTTTAGATGCCTAGTGCTACACTGCAAAACAAAGTGAGAACCTAATTTTTGTTAGACAAAAAGTTGTGACAAACAAATGCATCGTCCTTCAAAAATTGCTCGACACTTTAGACAACTTGCTTTTTGCCGCTGAAAGAGCACCTTAGCAGATAGGAAAGCGTCAAATGCCAACGTTTTGTAAACTATAGGTCGCTACAATTTCAGGGTACTTATGTGGGAAGAATACTCAATTACGTAGGTATTAGATATAAGAGTCGTAGTAGGTATATATTTTAAGAATTGTCCCAAAATTTCAATCAGCTACTGGTTAGGTAAGGGTTCGCCATAATTAAAGAAAGAATTGTGAGGTGATTGGCGGGCCGGCCGGGTCTACCGGACTGGTCCTACTTTGGGCCTGCCGGCCAACGGCTTGATAACACTGGTTTTAACTCGCTGCATGGACGGTCTTGTACAAAGAAAAGAACCTTTGCAGAAAAGGAAAAGCTCAGATTTCAGATCAAAAAAAAGTTCTTTCATCGAAGACAGAAGGCTCTCTTGAGGTTGACTGACAATTTGCATCCCAAGGGAAGCTGGCCCTTTCAACAGAACAGACATCGACATGGGAATTAATGGCATAATAATAAAGATTAAAACTGGTGGAGAAAATTGCTTAGATCTTTTTCCTCCAGCTGTAGACATTATGGAGCACGCATCTGAAGTTTAAATATTTTTCTATTTTAAAATATCATAGTTACAACAGAGCAAATATTTGCCGGTGGCTAAGACATGAAGTTTTGGTAAAATTTGTGGGGGGTGCAATGAGCCGGTGGCAACCATCCGCCGGAAACCGTATTTTTCCGGTTTTTTGCCCAAAAAACGGAAAACCCGGAACCTGGAGGAGCAACCCTCTGGGGGTCCAGGGTGAGTTCTAAATCAACTACATTAACTAAACTCTACTTTAAAAAGATCTTTGAAATCATGCAGCCCTGGATCCATTTGCCAGGTCAAACGATCACTGCATTAGCCTAAAAATGGAAGAGCCTTTTAGATTTAAGGGAAACTGGTTGAGCTTAATCTGGTAGTCGCTGCCAAAATCAACTTATTGTTTTAAAAAACAGAAAATTGCATTTTCAAAGCCAGTATAATGAATTGAAAATTCCCAAAACAATCTATCTCGTGTCATTCAGTTTCAGTGGTACTCTTTACAGGGCTGGATGATTAAATGTGGGTAGTTGAGTAGTGGTTCTGGGAATTTCAGGGGAAAATGGAGGAAAAGGAAATAGGTTTCACTGCTGGAGAGGAATCAGAGTTAACACAAACTTGACATGAATACTTCAAACTATGACAAATTAGTTTCCCTTCACAAATAGATGTTACACTAAAACTGAGTGCTTTAATAATTATGGAGAGTCCTGATTTTATGAGTCAGAAATCTGAGCTAGGAATAAAATTTTTCTTGATCAATAATTAAGGAAACTCACTAAGTACATTTTGTAATCAGTAAAATCAAAATATTGAATGAAACAAAGTGCCAAAAATGATTAAAATAGGTATATAAATTTTTTATTAATTTACAATCTACAGCATGATCAATAACAACAAAGTATTTTCTTACAGCGGAAATTTGGGAATTACTATCTTTAAGTTTTTAGCAAAGATGGAGGTGCACGTGTGTAAAAAGCATCCATGCTAAATTATTAATCCAAAATAATTTTTTGATTCCATTGTTAATAAATAAGTTGCCACTAATTATCATTACTCTTGAATCCTAATAAATAAGCAATAACAATAAAAGATCAAACTGCGAAAAACCCTCAGCTAAACTGCAGCGCAGCTACAAAGCAACAACAATAGGGATTGCATAACCTGGAAATAGACTGGAGAAAGGGAATTGGAAACAGAATTGCGTCCGAAAGGCTAATGTAGAGACACTAAAGGGGGCCATTAAAGTGACGTCTGTCTACTAGTGGCGCACTTATTTCATCGATACGGGGAGAACGCAATCGGTGTTGAAAGAGAGCAACTAGAGCAGTCGAAGTCACAAGTAGCAACTGGTGTAAGCCAAAAGTTATATTGCAATGAAGCTGTCCTAAACTCTGCTAGCAGGCGGCCGAATTGCTGTAGTGTAATTTGAGCAATAACATTTAGGCGTTACCTATGTAGAGGAACGACGAAGGCGAAGCAAGGGGGGACAAGCCAGCCCCGTAAAGAATGACGTAAAGAAGATGGATGTGAGATGAAAATCGAAGAATATGAAATGAAAATGAAAAATGGAAGTAAAAGTTTGTATTAGACCAATGATTCTATATTTTGATTTGAAAAAAGGTTGAAATCGTTGCGACTGACTTTTATACTTTGTTTAATACGGAAAAGTTTGACTCCAATTAGAAGACAACATATAATTCAGAAAGTAACATATATAAGCGCGAAGTTGCTAACATTTACGCTCAAGCCAATTTAGACGCAGAAAACGTAGCCTATGCACCTAACCTACTAAAAACCTGAAGTCATTGTTATTTCTTTTGGTGAATAAAATACTGCTCTATAGCTACAAACCTGGCAAACTACATGACTTTAACATCCATCGTTGTAAACATCATAAACACGTAGCAAGATGTGGGTACTCTATTCCCTACTAATTAATATACCAATTACTCAGCCCAACACTGAAACGAAACTGAAACTGACAGCAAGCATAGAAACTATTACGGCTCATATGTAGTCCTTCAAAGCAGAGAACTTGTAAGAGGACGGGGCAAAGTGAAACCTGGACTTCAAAGGGGGGAAAGGGAGACCTGCAATTTATGTCGGACGCGGCACTTATGGACTATTTGTCAATAAAGGGAGAGACCTTGTGTACTAGTTGGCCGCTAATACAGGGCCCAGATAGATAGTGCTGAGCGAACAGAGAAAGAGTGAGACGAACTGAGGGGCTAAAAGGAGGGAGAAAGTCCTTTTGTGGAAAACTGAAAAGCCAGTTAGACTCCTCTGAAGAGAGAGGGAGAACTGGCCGGCCACAGCTTCTCTTCAGAGTCAGTCTCAGGCTAGGTGGGTGACTAGCTAAGGGCTAAAGCTTTGCCTTAAAAACTGTGAAAGCTCAGAGCCTTCTTGGGAGAGCCTTAATTTAGAATAATGAAAAGGAGAGGAGAAAACAAGTTTTGAGAATTCGGAGGCAGAAGTTTTTCTCCCTTGGTGACTTTTTGTGCCAGCCAGCCCCCCTGCTAGTCTTCCCTGGCCGGTCATGGACTGGCCCCCTCTTTTCCCCTGTCTGAGTATGAGCTAGGATCAATAAAGACTGAGAAAGTCCGCTTCAAGAGATTTCCAATGATATAAAACAGGTTATCTGAGAAACTGAAACCTATAATGAATAGCTCTCTATTAATTATGGATTTAGAGACTCCCAGAGTCCACAAGATTTTAGACATTATTAACACAGACCTCATATTTATGAGCCTGTGAAATTCTAGACTTTGTCCTAACGACTGGTCTTGCTTGGCTACTTTAATGGTGTAAAATGATAGGGGCAAAAGTTGACACATTACCCACTGATAATACCTAGATAAAGCTAACATGCTCTTAGCGGAGACCAAATCACAGATATAATGTATGTTGGAAGCTAAGCTAAGAAAACCCATTTTTATCCGAAATACTGCTGCTGCTGCTGCTGAATTTTAGGTTTGATTATAGGCACAATCTGAATTTTTTGAGTCAAAAAGTTAAATGCAGTTGACAGGGTAGCAAAATAAGAGCTCTAACTATATTATTGTGATACATTTTTGCAATAACAGAAATGACTGGATGTAAAGAAACTATTGGAATCCATTCTATTCAATCTTTGACTGAATTTTTGACTCAGACGCTTGCATAATTGAAGGTTAAATAAGCATCTATCCTGAGGCTTATGGCTTACTCATGTTTATGCTAGCTGGAGATTAGAAGAAATAGAAACACGATAAACAAGGAAAATAGAGACAGTTGGCAATTTATTGGCTCTTGAAATGAAAATTGTGTTAGACTTAGGGTAGGGGTGTCTATCAGAACAAAATCACATTTCTGGTCTTGTGATTTCCTTTATTATTATGATGAGGATGAAATCTTAAGGCGTTGAAGTCTGTTGATTTCGTGTCAATTGAGAGCTGGGCTGGCTTCAGGCAGGGTCAGTAAATAGATCTATTTCCACATTTGAGGTTTCAGCCATACAATCTTGAACCAGTTTAAAAGATTAGTGGTACCTAAAGGATGGAAATAGGAAATTGAACAAAGTTGGAATGACAGTTCAAATCAAGAAATTATAAACAAAATGCTACTTACAAAAACACAATATGGAGGTAACTAACAGAATATTAAGCATTGTTCAGTTTTATCTTTGATCAATCTGTTTTATAAAGCTTAGCTAGTGGGAACGCAACAGCTAAAAGAATTTTAAAGTTTTAAAATTCCGCTTAACTTTTAAACTTTTAAAATTCCATTTAGAGTGACTTTGAGAGCGGAAAGGATTCAGAAACTTTGAAAAGTTTCCGAAGATGTTTGAAGCAACGATACGCATTCTCAAAGCAAAATGCTACTTTAATCAACTTGGAAATTTCTCAGAATGCAGACTACAGACAGCTAATAGTTCCAGCCAGCTTTCCTTCTTGCAGGTGAAATTGTTTATTTTCAAGCAAAGCGTCTTCCTTAATATATAGAAAATATGTTAATCTTAATCTTGCTGGGCTGGTGGTGACTAATGCATTCTTTCCTTGAATGCAAAAGTTGCGAAATGGACACAGCTTAGCTTTAGATTTAGAAGCTCTGATGTGCGCAAAAGCTTTATAAATACTCTAAAATCCAAAATTAATTGCGTCACTAAAAGTAATTTAGCCTAAACTAAGCTTTTAGTTAGTTTGTTTTTACAGCTGCTTGAAGAAAATTTATCTGTCACCGCAAATTATATACTACATACGTAGATATGTACATGATGATGATGAGGTTGTTTGTTGCTGCACAACCTCCAAACAATTGCAGACAACAACTTAATATTAAAGGTACAGTAGTGTGTAACTTTTCGAGTTAGATACAAGAACACGATGGTCTAACTTTCAGACAAATAAGTAAATATTCCCGATAAAATTCAGTATATATTGAACCTAAAACGTATCTGATCAATTTGGGAAAAGTCGAAAACCAACGTATATATGGACCAGTCTGCAGTTTGTAAGGCAAAACACGCTCACCTTACCTCGCCACCACAAGCAAGTGAAAACGTGAAACAGTAATATATAGGATAGCAGCTAAGCTTTTATACTAAGAAAAGCTGAAGCGCAAATGCAAATACTGATTAGAAATGCATAGTTTGACTGTAGTGTTGCTCGGATTAACGCAAACTATGCAATTTTAAGTGTGTGTTTTGCAACCGATTCAAGTTCATGCCATCATCAATAATGTCAGCAGTCCGGTGAACCTCTTCAGATTGAGGGTCACTTCGCTTCCTTAGCATCAAATAAAAGTTGATGCAAACCTATTCAATATCACTTTATGTTCTATTTTAATAGATATGTGTTTGAAAGGTTGAGACTAGGATTGACAATTGTGAAGAAAAGTGTCACAAATGCAAGTCTAGGGGCGGCTTCCAGACAACCAGAACCGAACATTCGTTAGTTCAGTATAGGTACGCTAAGCCAGAGTTGGAAGTGGGTCGCGGGTACCCGCGGGTACCCGCGGGTACCCGCGGGTCGTGGGTACCCGCGGGTCGACTTTCAGGTCGGTGGGTACCCGCGGGTCAGAGCGGGTCAAGAGTTATTTTTGTTCACACCAATTTTTCCGCTAAATTTTTGGCTAATTTCACCAGAAAATTTACAATTAATGTTAAATTTTCAATTTTTCTTTAACTTTTGGCTCTTTTGAATGTGTTTATGCATTATAATATTGCTTTTATGATAAAATTGGTTATTTGTATTGAATCTGTCTTGAATCTTCAGTCAAAAATATTTCAGTAATATTTCACTCTGACATACATACTCATTGGCATAAATATTTTATCATCACTGAAAGCCTCTAATGCCACTGATTGACTGGCAAACCGTTTCTGCAAAAACAATGCACTACAACATGCAGAGCTCGAAAAACTGCTTCCTCCAGTAGATATTTACCTGCCAAGCTTAAAATTTCGACATAGTTCTACGAGTTATGGCCATTCCGAATTTAATTTGTACTATGTACTTTTGGGACTAATAAATAATTAGTATGATATTAACCACTAAAATGGTAGTTTGCTACCATATCCAAGTTGGGAGTGGACAGTAATATATAAATTACTCCTGCGGTAGACGTCACGCAGCTGTAAAAAATTAACCAGAATGGAGGCTGATCTTTTATGAAATTGCTACAATCAAATGCAATTTATCTTCCTAACGTTGTCTAAATACTGACTCTAGTGACGGATCGAGGTCCCAACACTTCTGCGATGGCATAGCTTGCTCAGAACTACCGAAAACGAAGACGAAATCTAATGGAGTTAGCTTTGAACTTGACAAATTTTTGTTTGAAAGTTTTAATACATCACTATGTTCATGTTTAAAATGTTAATTTTGCTCGATGCATGCTATAGAGTATTTAAATATGTGAAAATGTCCAAATTAAAGAAGTGGGTCAAGTGGGTCGCCAAAATCTCAGTGGGTCGCGGGTCGTGGGTCGCGGGTCGCGGGTCAGGGGTCCGCGGGTCGCGGGTACCCGCGGGTCACGAAATTTCGACCCACTTCCAACTAAGGTGTAGTCTTATCGAAAAGGCTTAATCGAAAAGCTTGTGTTCTACTACTCACAACGTATCAGCAAGATAATGACAAAACATTTTTGGCTCCCCTTGGTCTCCCTCCGGGAAAACCTAAAAATTTTTAAATTTTGACCAATCAATTAGATATGTGTTCGAAAGCATCAAGCAAAATTTGAGCTAGATTGGTCGAGAATTCCTAAGGTTAACTGATGTAACTCCTCCACTATTCAAGCTGGGGCGAGGCGGGGAAGTAGCATAGGGTGCACGTTTCGACCTCCAATCCTCGGTTAAGGGGTGGTAAAGAAAGACATAAATCAAGAATAGGCAATTAGAAAGGGTGTTGAAGTCATAACTGGAGTAAGGGGCGGGAGGAAAAAAATTCCAATCCGGGGATTGGAGGTCGAAACGTGCACCCTACTTGGGGAAGATTTACGTGATCCAAGCTCTTTTTGTGCTCTTTCGCATAATCTAATCAAATATATTCAAAAGCAGCAGCTCTCACACCGAAATTTTGCCAGGACATCGTCTGCTAATCAGGCAGATTTATTACTTAATATACAATTACAATTTGTCATAATCTTACTTCCATATTCCCAATATGCCCCTGTGTGAATCTTAGCTGAAAGGCTCTGTTCTGCAAAAATTTCGACATAACACAACATAAATGAGAAAGAAAGAAACATAACACATGCATGCCTATGGAGGAACACCCAATAAAGTGACGTCTAATCCTACCCAACCTTTTGCGACCAACTAAATACTGCTTGACAATCAGAGGCTCCGCCTACTTTAAACTACAGTATACTCTGCTCAAGCCTGTCTCTTCCTACGTATGTATTTGCTGAGATGATTAAACATAACATATGTTTGTACAAATAATTGTTCAACGTCTGAAAATGTTACTTGAGTTTGATTTTAAATTTAAAACTTAAAATAATTTTACTTTATCACAATCACATTACAATCACAATCACTTTTCTACAATTACAACTAATTTTTACAACTAATATATACACATTAAAAGTTTCACGATTCAAAAAATATAGAGCATTCAATTCTTGAATTGTTTGAAAACTACGTAGGTTAGTTACATACTTTTCAACTTTTGTTATTTGTTTCGGGGAAATACGTAAGTAAGCTAGTTAAAGATAAAATCTAGAGTTAAATTTTAGAAGATAGCTTAACTTGAAATATTAAATCAAACTTCTAAAACCTGTAAAATACTAAAAATAAATGGAAAGTAATGATTAAAAGTAACTACAAGTTGGCAAACTTTTAGCTGCAGTCACTTAATGACATTTGTTTCCGAATGCAACTTAGACAGTCTCATACGTCTCATTTTCCAATGCACCTGTGTGCATACAGTTTATACATCACCTGATTGAATGTCTAATTTTCATTGGATAAATACTCTCCAAAGGAAAGTGTGGGCCAAACAAGACATGGGCCAACAAAGAATACGCCGTTGTCAGCAAGCCGGCACTTAGCTAGGCGAAAGAAGAAGTGTTGACCGTTACACACACAAATATGACAATATACACATGTATTCCCCCACATCTCTCCAGGGCTCACGGCAAGAAAACATTACGGTAACAATGGCGTACTAACAGGTTTAGAACAAAACACAAAATAAAAACTTTGGTCAGTATAAATGCTAACAAAAGTACTAAACAGGCCCAGATGATTAGCAATGCAAAGAACACAACAAATATATATATATATATATATATATATATATATGTAATTATCTGAAAATGAGACAAACAAATAATACTAGCGTACTGCTGGAGGTAAGACACTAGTAATGGTAATGCATATGATAAAACTCAAGGGTGAGGAGCATACCTGAACGGGAGGCCAAATTTCACTGACCCTTGTGGAAGCAAATTTGGGTACCCCTTGTGAGAGCGATTTTTCTTAGGGATACTTTTGAAGGCGATTTTTAAGCGATTTTTGCTATTTTTTAACAAAAAACAGCTATATTTTAGCAAAAACGCAATTTTCGGACGTTTTTTTCGCAAAAAATAGTGATTTTAAGTGAAAAATTCCGGCGAAGCCGGAAAATTTTTGGAAATTTTAGTCGTAAAATCTATTTTTTGGGCAATTTTCTTACCCCTTGTGGCCAATTTTCTTACCCCTTGTGGGAGCAATTTTGCGACCCCTTGTGGACGACTTCGCCGAGGGGGGGGAAATTTCCCCCCCCTTTCCCCCCCCTTGTCCACCTGTGGTGAGGAGGAGAGATGGATGACTTTTCTATAGGGAAGTTATTCGTATAGTTGTGGTTAGTAAGGTATTAAGAGTAGGTATTATTATTAGGTTAGGTAATAATCAGTATTAAGAAACTAAAAATACAACATTAATATCACATTAACCATACGGTACATGTCCCAAGGGGAAAATGAAAAACCCAATATGTTGAAGTATTACCATAGATAAAGCAGTACAAGACCGGTAGCTGGCCGTAACCATAGTCTAGGCAATAGCACAGTTAGACTGGCATATTATGCATATATGTAGAATGTTGAAGCACACACCAATAAAGCAAAAGATGCACAAGCAAGTCAACTTTAGTGTCTCTGCCAGGAACAAGGCTGGTGGACTAAGAGGAAACCGAGGACAAGCCCGAACGGGAGGTGTCAAGCACCCTTGTACTCATGAAATCAGTACGTAGGAAGCAGCAGGGAAGAGGTAGAATCAGCTTTTCACTCACCATTGAAAGTAAAGAATTGGCCCAGCCGGGTTTTGAACCACGGCCCTTCTGCTCCGGAGTCAGACGTACTGATTATGTCCTATGGAGGCACTTGTCGCTTTCAGGCACCAACTGTACTACTGAGGCACTGTACTCCGCAGGCACCTTGCTGTCGAGTAGAGGCACTCTACAATCCTATACAGGCACTATCCTGTCCTACAGAGGCACTGTACTACTGAAAAAGTAAATAACTGTTAAAATCTTGGGTTTTACAACATTGACTTTACTGAAGATGTAATCATTTTAATTTTATGCAAATACATAGGGTTGTTTTCTGAAAAATAACAAGACAAAATTCCAACGAAAACGGAAAAAATAGAGATATTATCCCAAAAAATGTTAGACATTGTTTGTCCAAAACCGCATAACTTTTTGATCAACATTAAAATAAGAATTAGGATCTACAGGGTTTAGCTGACTTATGAACTCGGCTTTCGAATCGGAAATGTTCTTCTGATTGTTCTGACTATATTATTGGTTGGAGATATCACGTGAGTCTTAGTGTAATGCATACCTATTAATTTTCGTTTGTACTCTATGTAGGATTATTTTCAGTTCAAAGTGCCACTGTTCAGGGATAAAAAGGTGCCTCCGTTGTACAAAGTGTCTATGTAGCGCATAAAGTGCTTGCATAGGACACAGAAGTGCCTGCCTGTGTAGGACACAAAAGTGGCTCTATAGCACAGGTGCCCTCTGTAGTTCTCTGAGTGCCTCTGTGGTATTCTAAAAGTGCCTCCGTAGAACTATAGGGACATACTAACCAACTACACCACAGGGCCATCAGCTGAAGTCCCATATCAGGCTTATCAATCTTCCCTATTTCTGCTTCCCTACACTACTTTGGATGGTATAGTATTGATGGCAATACAAAGATTGAGCAAAAATACAAGTTACGTAGTATTACTAATAATATATAATTTATTACACATGTCCATAACAAAAATGAAGCTACCAAGTACTAAATACTATTAAATGACAGTAAGTGAGTGAAATAACAGTAGTAAATGATTAGAAAATAAATAGTGGTGTTTTTAGGTTACGATATGACAAATACAAAAACAATGTACTCTGACAGTTACTAGAAGTTGGACTACTGTGTGACATATATGACATATGATATAGACTAATAATATAAACTAAAGTCTGACGCAAAAATGTCTGTACAAAATTGTTTTCACTTATACTGCATTTATTATTCATCGCAGACCTATAACATCATATGTTTTCTGAATCGTCATAATGAGAGGAAAATTTTTATAAAATATAAAACTTTGAAAATTTTCAAAAATTTCAAAATATCGGTATATCGAGGGTTTTCTCCGAAATATGCTTGCTAAAAATTTCTTTTGTTCAGGAAACTTTTCCCATCTCAAAACATGCAGAATGACACAAGAACGAATAAAATCAATTAAGGTTTGAATTTTTATTAGCATTTTTCGATTTTCAAAATCCTTTGATTATTGCTTCTTTTCCAACTTTGACAAACTGCTGCTTGCGCAGTACTTGATGGAAAATTTTCTCGTTTTCATTTTTGGGACCTCTTAGGCACCTGCGTTGACGTAGATGAAGTCATTTTTCAATATTTGAAAGTTGATATTTTCGAAAACATACCACTTTTTGACCCAAAGCTTCAATATACTGGTATCGAAAAAATTGCGCGTAGATAAGTTATGGTAAATATGCCATCTTCGCTGAATCCAATGATGTCGAAATGCGTGCGTGTGGAATAAATATTCAAACATTAGTCCTTTTTTCAGTAGGATTTTGAGTAAACTTGTTGTTTATTACGTAAAGACTCAAAATCCTGTGGAAATTAAATCTTGAAAATTTATTGCGCACGCAATATTCGTCGTAGCGGCAACATTTTTACATCGTTGGATTCGGCAAAGATTAGTATTTAGGAGCATTTAGCATGGATTATCTACGCGCATTGTTTTCAATATCAGTATATTGAAATTTCGGGTCAAAAAATGGTAATTTTCCCAAAAAACAGACATTCAAATTCTACTAAAAATGACGTTTACTACATTAAAGCAGATGCTCAAGCGGTCCCGAAATAAAAAGGAAAAATTTTTTATCAAGTACTGTGCGAGGAGTAGCTTGTCAAACTTGGAAAAGCAGCAATGATCAAAGGATTTTGAAAATCGAAAAATGCTATTTCCAATTTTAACCGATTTTCTTCGTTCTTGCTTCCTTATGCGTGCTTTCAGATGGGAAAGTTTCCTGAAAGAAAGAAATTCTTAGCAAGCATATTTCGGAGAAAACCCTCGATATACCGATATTTTGAAATTTTTGAACGCTTTCAAAATTTCAAATTTTATAAAAATTTTCCTATTATCATGGCAATACAAAAAATATAATATACAGGGTCTGCGATGAATATTAACTGCAGTATTAGTTATCATAGTTTTGTGCACACATTTTTGTGTCAGACTTTAGTGCTGTAATACTACCCTTAGTAACATGACCAATGAATTAGATCCAAAAATACAAAGTATAACTATACGCGGCAAGAGATTCTGAGCACAAATTGAGGCAAACAAATAAAAACTATTATTATTTTGTTTTCTTGTTTATTATTATTATCAAAATATTATTACTAATGCCACATTTGAGGTAAGTGTTAGAATAATGATTAGTCTTCTTTACAGAGCAGATCCTTTTTCAGGGTTGGTTCACCGTACGAGACGAAATTTCCTCAAAACAATTGATACTCGGATCTGAGGAGTAAGTTGTCATATCCTGATGATGATAAATTATTTACAGGTTGGAGAAGGAAAGTCCATGCAGAAGAGGTAAGTCCAGAAAGGAGAATCCTAAGTTCCAATTTGAAATAGTAGGGCTCTGAAGAGAAGAATGGCTTACTGAAGACTAATAAGAGCTCCCGGAACAAAATGGCTTGTGGATCCAGATGGGAGGTAGGCATACTTTCTAAGGGATTCCAGTAAAGGAGAGCCATCGCTGGATTGAAGATATCGTCCTTCAGATGTGGGGGTTCCGTTCTTGTGATAAAGGCACCACGCCCGGTAAACATTCATGTCCACAGAATGGTCCAAGAGACGAGGTGGAGGGCCTTCACGGTGAAAAGGAGGTACAGGCAGACTAGCCTATGGCGTTTAACATGTATGTGAATGCTCCATATCTTGGAATTCCACGAGGTCATGGAGAGCCAATTGTTCTCGATTGAACCTGTTCTTGAAGAGCTCGTTAGGGCCGGCCTGGATGAACCACAGAAAAAGTTTCGTGTAGATGCCCCCCTGAAGATTCTGACCCCATTCCAGAGATTGCAGAATTTCCGTGGTGGAGTGGATCCTCCCCAGGCCCCAGTCCCTACTGGACCCCTGTGGAGCCCGAAATTGCTATCACCCCCAGGTCCCAATGGAACCTGCCAGCATGTGGGCAAAGCGTTGGCCCCCACAGGCTACCCCCATCCCACCTCAATCCCGGCCGGGTTTTCCCCGAGGGGCGGCACTGAACCGGCCAAGTTCCGCCCCACTGCAGTTCTGGCGCTCCTGTCACTACTGCTAATGCTGTTGGCCGGTGATATCCATCCTAATCCGGGACCCGGTCCTTCTGTTCCGTACTCCTGCGGCAAATGCCGCGACAACGTCCCATGAAAGACATGGGCGATTCAGTGCACCTGTTGTTCCCTTTGGTTTCACCAGAAATGCTCAGACCTGTCAGACCTACAGAACAGGCAGCTCAGCAGCCCCAGACGTTACCATCCATCACTCCAACCTAAGTGGACGGGTTGGTTGGAAGGTTGGTCAGGATATGGGTTCTGATCACTTCCCCCTCCTGATCACTGTTGCCTTGAAGAACAGGAAAAATCTGTCCAGGCCAAATACAGCAGCGAAACCCTCCTTTGCCAAAGCTGACTGGGAAAGCTTTGGTAAAGCCGTGGATGAATCCCCCACATCCTACAACTTTTTTGCTCTGGATTCTGTGCATGACGCCAACCATGCCCTGGTCACTGCTATATCATCTGCTGCCAAAGCCCATATCCCGTATGGGCGGAGAAGTAGTCCTAAACCCTGGTGGAATGAAGAAGTAGAAGCTGCAGTCAGGAGAAGAAGAGAAGCCAGAAGAAACGCCGGTCTCTCGGATGCAAATAGAGCGGAATGGATTCGAATATCGAAGGAAACGAATGATCTGATCAAGAAATCTAAAACAAGGTGGTGGCAAGAACATGCCACCAGTCTGTCTGCCCACAGTAACCCATCTAAGACCTGGGCGACCATTGGAGCTATGGATGGACGGTATTCCAAGTCTACTTCAGCAGCGCTGGAAAACTCTGGGAAGCGGCTTTTCTCCAATCGGGATAAAGCCAACTGTTTCGCCAAGCAATACGCCTCTGTGAGCAGAATCCGGCTCGGAAAGCCAGACCGGCGCAGAGTCCGGAAAATCCAGGATAGAATCAGATCAGCTTGCCCTCCCGACTGTCAAGTCTGCTCCCCGTTTACACCAGCTGAAATTGATGGATCGATACGCAGCCTAAAGGCAGGGAAAGCCGCAGGAGCTGACGGAGTCTATCCAGATATGCTACACCACCTTACTCCAATGGGAAGAAGAGCTGTCCTCCATCTGGCCAACCTGAGCTGGAAGAATAAGAAGATTCCGGCTGATTGGAAAAAGGCGGTCATAATTCCCATCTTGAAAAAGGGCAAGGATCCATCCAGCCCGGCGTCGTACCGACCGATCAGCCTTACCAGTTGTCTGGTCAAAGTGGTGGAGCGGGCGGTCAAAAACCGCCTTTCCTTCCTGCTAGAATCCACTGATGCACTAACGCCTGTCCAGGCGGGTTTCCGATCCGACCATTCAACCGAAGACCAGATTCTCAGAATAGTTCAGGATGTTGCTGACGGATTTCATCAAAGGCCCCC
The DNA here is from genome assembly GCA_030248195.1 of Trissonchulus latispiculum. NCBI lineage: Eukaryota > Metazoa > Nematoda > Enoplea > Enoplida > Ironidae > Trissonchulus > Trissonchulus latispiculum. The sequence goes on along the minus strand of JASAND010000051.1, from coordinate 9,497 downwards.
AAGGAACACATTTCCCGGCTAAGACTCAAGCTGCAAAAAAGGATCTCAACAATTGCCGCTCTGTCAGGCAAGGCCTGGGGCATGCAGAAAGAAAATCTACGAACTGTGTACCTGGCATACGTCAGGTCCCTCCTGGACTATGGGCTGGGAGCCTGGGGCCCATCTGTTGCTGCCTCAAATTTGCATCCCCTGGAAGTTACCAATAGCAGGGCAGCCAGAATTATAACCGGATGCACCAGGACGGCCCCTACAGATGGAGTCCTTCTGGAGGCGGATCTGCTACCTATCGACCTGGTAAGGGATCAGAAGCTGGCCACATCCTATTTCAAGTCGAAAACAGCCTCCGAAGACAACCCCAGGAGAGCAGCCGCAGACCGGAAACAACGACGTAGGTTGAAATCGGTCAACTCTTGGAGAGATGCTGCACAGAAAATGCCAGTTGTTCAAGAAATCAGCAATTTGCCAATGGAGCCCCTGACTGCTGCGGCCCAAATACCACCGTGGCAGGATATGATCCGTCCCATCATCGTTGACGAGTCCGAACTGAAACAGCGGATGAATCCAGATGAAGTCATCGAGCATTTCCAGGCACTACCGGACAGCCTGCCGTGGGAACCAAATGTACGCATCTGGACTGACGGATCGGCCCAAGATGGTACATTAAATGGCGGCGCTGGAGCCTTTATCAAGGCAGACTACGGATTGACAGTCTGTCTCAACAAACCAGCCGGAACACATTGCTCCAGCTACCGAGCGGAGCTGATAGCCATCCAGAAAGCACTACGCTGGTGCTTAAAAAATAAAGACCTGCTACCGCCGGAACCACGCCTGCTCATCGAAACCAATAGCCTGTCCGCCTGCCGTAAGCTAAAAAACCTAAACAGGTGCACTGAACCGCTGCCCATGGAAATCATAACCCTAATCCAAAGGCTGGGTGAGCCTATTGCTTTCCGATGGGTCCCTAGCCACTCAGGAATTCCCGGGAATGAAACTGCTGACTCTTTGGCCCGGGAGGGAAGTTTGCAGCCGCAAATGCAAGTACCTCTCGACCAATCTTCAATCCGCAGTTTAATCCAACGGAGAACGAGGGAAGTCTGGCGGGGGAGGATAGCCCACCCCAAGGTCCTCCAATCCAACCCGGCAACCCGACCAGTCCCCAGGGAATCGAAACGTGGATTATCCAGGAGGGAACGGGTCCTTCTGGCTCAGCTTAGGGCGGGGGGCCACTGCCCTTTGCTGAGGTCCTACCTATTCAGAATTGGTGCTGCAGAAAATCCGATCTGCAGCCGATGCGGGGAGTCCGAGGATGACGTGTCCCACCTAATCCTAACCTGCCCGGCCCTGGCCCACCACCGCCAACTCTGCCTGGGTGTGGGGGCTAGCCTGGACTGCCTATCCAGCAGCTCATACCTGGTCATTTGTTTCCTGCGGGAGGCAGGGATCATCCCGATGGTCCCTCCAATCTATGCCTAGCGAAGATTCCTGAACAGAGAGAGAGAGAGAGAGAGAGAGATTCTGTCCAGTCCATTTCTCCAAGCTGTAAACAAATGCTCGCTCACCAAATAGGGGAAGATCTCACCTGCTGGTAACGGAGCTGCCATCGGGTATGTCGGGCATGCTGAATCCTACACCGAAGTGGGGGCCCTCATGCGCCTTGCCATACAGGCACCCAATGGACCAACTAGTTCCTCTTGCATCTCTTCTGAATAGTCGAAGGTGTAGAAGGTGATGAGATGCTGCATTAGCAAGTCGGATCCCATACTCCAATTGATACCAAATGTTTGATGTCATAGCCAGTCACAGCCGAATTTTGAAAGATCTCCACTTCGACAGATTTGGCACTACAAAAGTAAGTTTTGCGGGCCTGATAAAGGTGTTCCTTAGTTCTGAGTTTCCGCTGGTCCACGTTCAGGTTCATGCCGCCAGGATGGTGAAACATAGTGTCAAATGGATACGGACTCCGAAAATAGAAGTACTGGAATTTGTAAGGTTCCACGCCTTGGATACCTTCGACTCCTGGGTGGTAGTACCGTTTCATCGCCGCATTGATGGCAGTGTGTCGAGTTTGGCATCTTTTCGCATGGTATGGGACCGCAAGCAAAGGGTGCTTCCACAAATTGTCATTCATGTGAGGATAGTTGTCCAATTGCAGGACGAAGGCCACAAGATTTCGGCCCATCCTTTCGATAAATCGGATTTAGTCATGGTGTATTCGGACCATGCGGCACCGTCTTGTTCAACTCAAAGGCTCAACTCAAACCGAACCTGGCAGTCGTGGATGAGACACCGCTTTCTGTCTCAAAGAGTACGGAAATCATACGAAAGATGACCGGCTGCGCTCGGGTTGATCTTACGCATTTCGCGGATAACGGCAGCAACTAGGTTGTCCGGCAGTGATGTTGTCGCCACGGAGTTTCGTTCCATCCATGCTAAAACGATGTGCCGTAAAAGGTTAACGACCGAATGAACCTCCCCACAACTCGGAAGTAATAGAATATGGACCGGAATCCAGCGATTCTGATTCCTCATATAGACGATTGGTGCTCTTGGCGACTGAGTAACATTCATCTGTTGAATTTGTTCGTTTTCATGGTCGAATTTCTTGAACAGAGGTGTCTCCCGAGTTCTACCAGGCACAACAGGTAAGCCGATTAGGAGATAGTGATAGTGATAGTCAACTAGCGACACTCGGAATTTTGGAAAGGTATCACGCGTGAAGCCACAATGGAATTCTGGAGGAATCGAACGCGTATAAGTTGTCTGCCCTTGACTCGAGAGAGCTTGCACGCTGGAATTTAGTATTCGCCGCGATACCCGCTGAACGAATCTGATCTTGACGTCGCAAGGCGTGGCTAACCATCCATGCCGCTTCGCTGAATTGGTTGCCTCGATTGAAGGTGGCTTCCGCATTGCTAGCAGCTAGTCTGCTGTTGCTCCCTGTGAGGTTCGAGTTCGATCCTCACCTGTGACTGCAACCAAACTAGGAGAACTTGGTGCCCAAGGCCATGGTAACGTACAGGACGAAGTCTTCACCGGAGCGGACGCTGAAACCAATTGCGAATTGATCACAATGCTAGTTAATTGCTGGTGAATCGGGGGCCATAAAAAATTTAAGGGGGGGGGGTAGTTTGGAAAATCGGCTGTGGGGTTACAAGCCCTATTTTCGCATACAAAAAGTATTGACAGAAGCTTTTGAGTACGTTTAATGTACTATACATCAAACCCGGAGCATTTTTAGCTAAACAAGTCGGCTCCTAAAACGAGCAGTATCTCGCAGCAGAAATTTTACAGTCTCAAAGAATCTCAAAATAAAAGAGCCATCAGGGATATCTTGTTTTCCTAGGACCATACTTTTCTAAAGGTGTCCAAGAATACGTAAGATATACTTTGACTCAATAAGGAACCGAAGGTTGTGGTTGCGAGTGCGACCGAACATTAGGCAACCGCCTCACCGTCTGTTATGACTTTAACTGAAATTCCGATTGCCTTTGACTGAAGCAACAGGCCAAACATATTATAAACTGCATCGCAACAAGATTTGTTAATTTTGACTCGTTCTTATTTTTAAAGTTTATTGTCAAATTAGATGCAGAGATAAAACCGGGTCACTATTTCTTATCCGGCGACCAGAAAAGAATGAATTGATGAAATTGGGTCCAGGTGAACCGATGGCCCTTCGTAAAACGGTCGGAATTAACGTTGTAAAAAACTTTAGAACAAGATTCATGCAAATCAACTGTTTTACAGTTACACTAACCTAATACTGATACAATACCATCTAACCTAATTTGAATATCGGTGAAAGGATCAGTAAAGCTTAAATTTTCCGTTCAACCAGAGGGAGAACTGTGTAAAGATTTCCTTTCGTTGAAAAGCAATTTATGCCATTCCCCCCATGCAGGAATTTTAGTTAAAAAATTAAAATCTGGTCTACCATTTTTTAGTGTAATTAAACTAAAACTTAGTATAGCACAAAACGTGTAAAACTGAACACATTTAAGGTGGTGATTCCTTTTGGGCACATATTGCTGGTTGGCGGCGCAAATCAAGATGAAATTTTACGAAACTTTCCGAAATACGTTCTATTAGCATTTTAACACCCTCCGCGCAATCCCGCTTCAAAAATTCGACTTCTCCGCTCAGGGTCTTTTTTGCCGATTTTTGACAGTTAAACAGTCTCTGCACAGCTATGATTATATTCATTCGAAAGATCTTGTTGAGCTCTACATTTTTGCTTTTTGACGCACCTTTATAGCTTTTCTCTATAGTGAGATATAGCTGATTTTCTTATTTTGGGGTTGAAAACTTGTCATTTTTGCGGAAATCAAATAATCCTCCATTTCTTGAGCTACGCAAGCTGTAAAATTAAACTAAGGGTGTCAATTTGAAGGTCTCGTCGAGGCCGATTATTCGTGGCATTGTAATCTTCTAAATGCTATCCCGTACGCTGCTGTCTTAAAAAATGTGGTTTTTGCAAAAACGACCAAATTTTTTCCAGCGATTGTGGAGCATTTACTATGCAAGCTAGAGGGGTGCCACTTACTAGACGTGTTTTACACAAAAATAGCCAGGGACCCTTTTTTAGATGCCCCGATTGCTGCTTTCTAGCTAAAGTGGTCGCTTGCCAAAGTTGGAAAAAGTAGGCAAAATCCAGGTTGCGCTTACATTTTAGCTAATTTCTTTATAACGAAGAGCGGTTCCATAATAATTAAAAAAGTGTCCCCAGGTATTTGATAGTGGAATCAAATGATATGGTGGATGCCTCACGAACAAATTTACTTTAGTCTGCAAAAAATCTGGAAAATTAAATTACTTCAAAAATGCAGTAAAATAATTTCCGAGACCTAAAGTTAGTTTCGTTGTATCCATTAGAAAGAACAAATGTTAACGAGCATTTTGATATAAAAATGCCTTCTTAACTCCAACGAATGAAGGAGTAATAAGGGTTCAAAGTTGATGTCTCCAAAAGGAATCACCACCTTAAGGTGGTGATTCCCTTTGGTCACATATTGTTATTTGGCGGCGTAAATCAAGATGAAATTTGATGAAACTTTCCGAAATAAGTTCTTTTAGCGTTCTAACACCGTCCGTGCAATCCCGATTCAAATATTCGAGATTTCCGGCCAGAGTGGTTTTCCCCAATTTCTGAACGTTTGGCAGCAGCTATACAGTTATGACTATATTCATGTGAAAGATCGCATTGAGCTTCACATTTTTGTTTTTTAAAGCAAGTTTCTAGCTTTTCTCCACCGTGAGATATAGCCGATTTTCTTGTTTTGGCGTCGAAAACTTGTCATTATTGCAGAAGTCAAATAATCCAACATTTCTTGAACCACGCAAGCCGTAAAATCAAACTAAGGGCGTCGATCTGAAGGTCTCACAGGGGCAAATTATCCGACGTATGATCGTCTTCCAACTGCTATCCCGTAGGCTGCTATCATAAAAAATGTAGTTTTTGCAAAAACACGACCAATTTTTTCCAAAGATTGTGGAGCATTCACCATGCAAGCTGGAGGGCTGCTACTGAACAAATGTGTTCAGCACAAATATACCCAGGGACGATTTTTTAGTTGAACCGATTGCTGCGTTCTAGCTACAGTAATCGCTTGACAAATTTAGAAAAAGTAGGCAAAATACAGGTTGCACACACATTTCAGCTTATTTCTCCATAACGAAAAGCGATTTACAATAAATAAAAAATCGTCCCCAGCTATTTGATGGAGGTATCGAATGATATAACCGATGTCTCGTGAAAAAATTTACTTGAGTCTGCAAAAATTCTGGAAAATTATTCTTCTTCTAAAATGTGTTAAAATATTTTAGAAAAGCAACATTAGTTTCGTGGCATGCATTAAAAAGAGAAAATGTCAAGCTACATTTTGATATAAAAATGGCTTCTTAACTCCAAGCAATGAATGAGTAATAATGGTGCAAACTTTATGTGACCAAAGGGAATCACCACCTTAAACAAAGCCCCCTCATGGCAAAAACATAATAAAGAGTGAGTGGAGTGCTAAGAATAGGCTGAATTTTAAGCATAAATTCCACACAGTTAGATCAGATCAGACCCAGTTTCGATAAAACTTGGGCACAGTTTACGGGGGTCCTCATAGTTTTGCCACGGGGGGAGGGTTGGGGGGGGGTACTCCCCCAAAATTTTCGACCAACTGTACCCATAGTTTCCTTTGGGGGGGGGGGGGGGGGGGGGGGTAACCCCCCCCCCAAAATTTTTGACCAAATTTACCCCCCCCCCCAGATTTTTTGACTTACCCTCCCCCAACTTTTGGCTACCCCCCCCGAACCCCCCCCCAACGTTTTTTGGACCCAAAAAGTTAGCTAAATTTGGTCGAAAAATGGTCATTTTTTGAAAAATTTTTCTAAAATTTTGACCTAAAATCGCTTTAAAATGGTGCAAAAACACCTAAAACGTTAAGAACAAGCCTTATTTTGATGAAAAAAGGGCTAAATTACAGAAAATTTTGCATTTTTTGGCCATTTTTCGAAATTTCTGGGGTCCGAATTCTGGGGGGGGGGGTTGGGGGGGGGTTCCCCCCATCACATGTCGGAGGTCGGCCAAGATTTACCCCCCCCGAGACCCAAAGTTCCAGGGAAACTATGACTGTACCCCCCCCCCCCCCAGATGTTTGGAATATCCTTCCCCCCACTTTTGGCAACCCCCCCAGCACTTTTTGGGGCCAAAAAGTTAGCTACATTTCGGTAAAAATGGTCATTTTTTGAAAAATTTGTCTCAAATTTTGGCTTAAAACTGGTTTAAAACGGTGTAAAAACGCTGAAAACGATAAAAACAAGCCTTGTTTCGACAAAAAACGTTAAAATACAGAAAATTTTGCGTTTTTAGTCCATTTTTTGAATTTTCTGAGGTCCGAATTTGGGGGGGGGTCGGGGGGGACTCCCCATCATAGGTGTAACGGAGATTTGGGGTGGGGGGGGCTCCCCCCAACTTTTTTGGGGGGGGGGCCCTCTGGAGACCCCCCAACCCCCTCCCCAGGACCCCCCCCGACCCTCCCCCAAAAATATTTTTCAATTTTTATGCCAAAAATCGCATTTTCAGTCGTTTCTAATGCCAATGAACATTCAACTATGAAATGATTTTGACATTAGACATGGTTTTTAAACTCGAAAACCTGAATGCCAACATGTTTCCAAGTCCAAAATAAGGTCAATAATGAGTCAGAAAGTTCATAATACAGTTAAAAATGTGTATTCCTCGCAATAATAGACACTTTAAGCTAAAAATTTGGACATTTTTGAAAATTTTTGCAAAATTTACTCTAAAAATGCCCAATTTTTGGCAGTTTTACTACCCCCCCCCCAGTTGGGGGGGACGACCCCCCCCCAAAAAGTTCTGGGGGGGGTTGAAAAAATGGCTGGGGGGGGCTACCCCACCTTACACCTATGCTCCCCATCACATTTCGGGGGTCGACCACCAAATTTCCGAAGTTTACCCCCAAACCAAAATTTCCGGTTAAGCTACTTTTTGGGCCCCCCCCCCACTCGACCCCTTCCCCCCCACTCGTTCCCCCCCCCCTTTTTTGGGCTTCCCCACCCCACTCAACCTAGAGTGCCCAGAAAATGTCAAATTTTTATGATTTTTGGTCAAAATTTTCAAAAATTTTCCGGCTTCGCCGGAATTTTTTCGTCAAAAATGGTCTATTTTGGTGCTAAAACTCAATTTTTCAGCACTTTTAAGCTTAGTTATAGCAGTATATGTAGAAAACAGGCTTTCTATACTGTATTTTTGGCATTTTTAGCCCATTTTATTCCCCCCCACTTTTGGACCTCCCCCCCCCCACTAGTGGGGGGGGGGGGGGGTCCCCCCCCCAGTCGTCCCCCCCACTTATTTTTGCCTAGAAAAACCCCAGGCTATGGGAGTCCTTCCCCCCAAATTTCGGAATTTGGTGGGGTCCCCACTCCCCCGAGCCAAATTTGGACCTTCTACTCCCCAACCCAAACAGGTGGAACACGACTCCTGGGAGGTCTCACCATAGGTGTAACGGGGATTTGGGCTGGGGCATAGGTGTAATGTGGGGGGGGGGTGGTAACCCCCCAGCCATTTTTTCAAACCCCCCAGAAATTTTTGGCCCTCCTCACTGGGGGCGTGGGGGGGCAGTCGCGCCGGAGGCGCGAAAATTGGCCAAAAATTGGGTTTTTTTATTGTAATTGCAACATTTTCAAAAAAGTCCAAATTTTTGGCTTAACGTGTTTATTATCACGAGAAATACACGTTTATAACTATTTTATGGACTTCTAGACTCAATATTTACCTTATTCTGGACTCAGTAGCATGTTGGCAATCAAGTTTTCGAGTTTAAAAAACACTGTCTAATGTTAAAATTACTTAATGATTTCATGTTTTTCGGCATTAGCAATGGCTGAAATTGAAAATGCGATTTTTGCATAAAAATAGAAAAAATTTTTGGGGGGAGGTTTGGGGAAGGTCGTGGGGTCGGGTCTAAAAAGGGGGCCCCCCAAAATTCCGGGGGAGGAGTGAGGACCCCCCAGCCCAAATCGGCACTTATTAAGATGGGGGGGGACAAAAATTTTGCCTTAGTCCCCCACGTACATATGGTTAGAAAAACTTTTTGTCTCCGATTTGGATAAGAAGGTGCTGCTAGGGTAAATCGAGATCGCTGATTTCAAAAATCGAATCGAGAGATCGATCCGATCAATCGATCGATCAGTAGAATCGATCTATGAAAATCGATCACAAAAATTTTTCTCCGGTTTTCGCTTTTAATTAAATTCAATTTAAATTCGGGGATGCTGCTTCCGAATCTGCGGTTAAAATTTCATGAAAATCGATCGTCGCCCACAAAAATCGATTTTCTTCGATTTTTCTAAAATCGTCTATATATAAGTCGAATTTGGCAGCTCTGAATTCTGATCTGAATTTCGACTTCAGATTCGGAATCACCGCCCCCGCGGATTACCCTATAGGCGACATTTCGCGAAAATCGGAGACAAAAATTTTATCGATTTTAATCGATCGATCCTACTGATCGATTGATCGGATCGATCTCTCGATTCGTTTTTGAAATCAGCGACCTCGATTTACCCTAGGGGCACCTTCTCATCCAAATCGAAGACAAAAAATTTTTTCGAACCATAAGCATAGGTTTACCACCTGTTTGGGTTGGGGGGGGGGAGTAGAAGGTCCAAATTTGGCCCGGGGGACCCCACCAAAATCCGAAATTTGGGGGGACCCCCCTAAACTGTACCCAAGTTTTTTTAGCTAAAAATGGTCCTTTTTCGATGTACAGTACATTAAACGTACGTACTCAAAAGCTTCTGTCAATAGCTTTCGTATGCGAAAAGAGGGCTTGAAAATTGACAAATGTGTGGTAAAATATGCCTAAATTAGGCCAGATTGTGAATTATAATTGCGTATAGAGGTCGGGGAAAAAAACCAACCCGCAAGTGGTGGGGAAAAAAACCACCCCCCCCGTTTGGGCGATGGGGATGAGCTAGCGGGCTCC
>JASAND010000050.1:0-41061 GCA_030248195.1 Trissonchulus latispiculum | reverse complement strand
TTCCATTACACATACCCATAAAACTGCGGAATCGATCAACATTTATTTTTGTGTTGTGATATATACCACATGCTTGCCGAAGACATTATTTTGGATTTGACTTGACGGCTCTATGTGGCAGCGAAAATCCGACAAATGCATGGTGACACTAAACCTCGCGCATTCACTTTGTGTTTACTTTTGCAGGAAAAAACTGTTTGCTTCAACGAAGGAAAACGACTCTCCGCAATAGTGCGAATTTTCATGGTGTCAAGAGATGATTAAAATCCATTGGGTTGTGTTCGAGTAATCAATGTACAAGACCGTTCTCCTGAAATTGCTTTATGTCTAAATCTTGAGTTTAAAACAAATTCCAACTACCAGGTGTGTGTAAAATTTGCAATCCGCCGAAATCACGTCCTGGTTTAGCAGAACCATACTTTTCCCAAATACCAATATCATTAAACCTTATAATTTCAGACTCTACGGTTCACTGTGAGTTCATAATTCTGATGGAAATTGATTCTCACTACCGTCGTAAATCGATCGAATACCCGATTTCTAAGGAATGTTTTTCATGGCGAAGCATTTTTGCAGCTTTTGTAACACGAGCTTGGAATATTGCATCCTTCGACTATTTGTTTTAACCAAAGCATCTTCAGTTTTTTGTAAATATTTGCTGACAGGACAGTAAATTTTATATATTGTCGTACTAGTACACACTAAAGTTATTAATGATATAAATTGTTATTATTAAACCCATATTTGTTACGTTTAGTACATAAAAGGTAGACGCAGTTTTTCAAGAAACGTAACTGAAACAGCACGGAAATAAATAATATTCCTTGCAATCGGACGAATTTTAAATTTCACTCTGGACGAGCCGAGGCAAGCCGAGCTTGAAAATTCGTCGGCGTCCTCATCTCTGTATCTTTATTGGTTGCTTAATTTGTGAATTTTGCAGCTGCCCATTTTCTGGATCCAGCCTTGGTGTAGCATAACTTTTCATCTACTTGTGCCGGTTATTTGCGCTATTTTATGTGCTAATATTTATGCTGTGACAGTAACCATCATTCCTCTCCTTGCATCATCTGGAAGAACATGACCAGCACGTATGGTAACTGTATTAAATAAAAAGTTAACAGCAAAAACCCACATGAATGGTATTTCTATTGGATTCAAAGATTCTATTGAGAACTGCAGTGTCAAAATATTGATGAAAGAAATTATCGTTTTTATAAAAAAACTTGAAACTTTGCTCAATCGCAAACATGGGTTATTCTGAATATTTGAAACATTGACATTTCACGTTACTATATACAGTCCAATGCTTGTTGCGTTTAATATTATAAGTAAATGGGACTTTAGGCAATCTGCACTTTTAGGCAACCAGCAATGTCAGGTGGACCTTCCAGCACAAACGCTAACTTCTGTTCAGTGAAAGCTCTCGGACGATCGTTTCGGTTGGGAATGCTGTATGACGTGAGAAGCGATTCAATTATTCCCGGAATTACACTTTGGAGTGACAAGATTTTGAAGGAATTGAAGGACAGTAGCCCTCAGCCTTTTACTTGCTTCAACTACGTGTCCGACGACAGCATTTCAAAAAAATTTGAGGCCCTCGAAGTCAATGCGGAATTGTCTCTCAGTGTTCTTTCTGGCTTAGCAGAAGTCAAGGGATCAGGTACTGAATTTGACTTGAATTCAACTGTGGAATCTTAACGGTATAATGAATCCTCCAAATATTCGTTTGCATTCATGAATTTTCCTTTGCAAACTCAGTTTTTGCGTCTTCTTACTTTCTGACTGTCACTGTTTAGACGAGTCAGGTTAACTGTCTCCACAGAACAAGTACCTGAGATTGTGGTCAAGCTTACCCAATTTTAAAGTAGTCTGCTGCAGGGTAGCGTAGCACATCAGCTACTGAGTCGTGGAAAGATATTCCATTGAAACTGTGCAAATTTATTCAACTTTGTGATTCGTCGTCAATAATAATTGAAATTGCTTCTACTGTTAGAAATCCCAAAATTACAAACAAAAATTGGTCGAAAATTTACACAAACTGCAGAAGACTTGCGGAAGTGCAGACTGCAGAAGTTCGTTTCCTCCCTCCACCGCTAAGCGAAATTTAGCAGACACTAGTACAAGTATATAGTATATAGTGTAAAAAATGTTGTTGCCTGTATGTACTGCTGATAAAATCTACTTGACTACTTTCCTGCAGGTTCACAATCGGTAGTGCATGCATTCAGTTCCTCCTCGTGCCTAACTTCGAAAACCTAATTAAAACTAATGAATGAACTTAATCTTAATTTTACACAAAATTACCAAACAACGTTTTCCACAAAATATACGGAAAGCCACATAATCAAATATTCCACCAAACAACCAAAATCGTAGAAAATTACAAAAAATAGTCTCAGCTGCCTTAAAGTAAGTAGAAACCCACGAACCCAACCAACTACTGAAGAATCACCACCAAAACTGAACGTCTAACTCCCTACCAAGCGACTCCATCTTTGTGAACTATCTAAGTAGCTAAGTTCCAAATAGTTTGATCATTTATGAAATAACTTCTGGAAATATCATCATTTTCAACGAATATTTCACAAATTACCCCCTCTTTGGCCCGCGCGCCCACGCCGTGGTACGCAAATTAGTAAGATAAAATTTAGGTTAAACAACAAATCATAGGTACTAGTTCGGTAAAACGCGTGTTAGAATTTTGAGACACACCGTAAAACTACACTGGAGAACATGGGACAAAGCACCACAACACACACACGGGCCCACTACCGGTGCCTGCCCCGATAAAGAAAAAACAAAGACAAACAAGACAAATGACAACATACAACATACAACACACACGAACAATAGATATACCCGCAAAGCGGCACAAGACAACTATGTACAAAGGCCAAACTATGATCAAAACAAAAATCTTCCCAAACCTCAGACGAAGGTAAACTAATGATTGATAACGACTATACAGACTAACCGGACAAAATAGACTATAGACAACGCCTTTCAAAAGGTAGATTCCAATAATAACGGTAATAAAGCACAAGATATAAGGCAGCACCGAATCGGTCATGCTGGCAAAATATGGCAGCGAACAAGATGGCAAGAATTTAGAAAGAAAGAATTTTTGAAAGAAGAAAGTATCGTGTTCGTTTTATGACAGAAACGTGAAACACAAACCAGACAGTTAACAACCCGAAAACAATAAAATGAATAAAATACAACATAGTTTTAGCTGGTAGTAGAACAAAGAAAAAGAAAAAGAATACAGAACAGTACAATGGCCCAGCCAAGGTAGCGGGCGTCCAAATTAAGGAAAATCCGAAACCTCCGGCATTCAAGGAAAAGTAAGAAGAACAACAATATTGATCAAAATTTAGTGAATTTTACCCCAAGGCTCCCCCTACCCTCGCATAACCCAAACTACAAACACTCTCCCCCCACCACGCTACAGCTATCAATAAAATCACATCATATAGACGGGGAACGAAGGACAATAGCAGCGAGCCTAGTCCCACTGACAGGAGTCTTCTGGGAACCAACGCAACCAAACATGGGCAAACACGCCCCCAACCAACCGCTGGCGTCTCTACACGACAGCCCACCCAACGTAACTTCCACCACTACCCACCAACAGTTCCAAAGGGCACAAAGCCAGGCACCATACACAACCAGCAAATAAAGTTCTAAAAGCTCGCACCGAGCTGACCACACAAGGCACCCGATTCACCGGTACAAAGTCACGGAAGACCACCAACATGTCCCACCAATGCCCCCGGAGAGCCGCCCCCCACGGGGTTAGAGCCCTCCGAAGAACCAGATAGTACCCGTCGACCCGAACCACAGAACCATGCCCAGAAAGGCCAAGACCCGAACAACAACACAAATCAACCGGAACCTCCGGTGTTCCACCCGTCCAAGAAAACAGCCTGGCAAGCGCCACCAATCCACGCAGGGAACATAGGCTCACTGGGGAGGATGGGCGGGGCACATACACACAAAATAAATGCAAATATAAATGTACTTTTTATTAGTAACAAAAATAAACAACATGATAAAAAACAACCTACGTACACATCAATGCATGAATCACAACGACAAAACCACAACCACAATACATAACATGTGTATTACCAGCTTTCATACAGACTAGCCCTACTTATGAATTTAAGGAAGGAAACGGACAGAGCTCTGGGCCCCAGAAATCGTAATCCCAGGAGACGGCCCGCTGCCGGTTCCCTATCAAGGGTGCTGCCTGCTACTCTCCATCCTCCTCAGAATCCTAATCTGGGGATTGGGATCGTAACCACAGCACTACACGAGAGGCGGCGGAAAAATAAAAGTAACCCCAGAACTATTGCCTATAGGTAATGTTGTGACTTTTTGTTACAAAAAGGTTAAAACAAAAGTAAAATGGTAAAAATAGTAAAGCAAAAATTTAAAACCACAAGTGTAGGAGGTTCCGGAAAACACCAATGGGACGAGGTGGAATACTAACCCCCTAGAAAATACCCATCCCCATGCTAGTAATCACTTAAACGAAAGAATTTATAGAGTGCAGAGAAGAGCAAACCTACAATTCAAGGAAAATCCTACAATTTGTAGTAAAATTCTAGCCACTAAGCATAAGAATACATCTAGAAATTTAGATTGTACTGCTCTTACAAAAGTAAATACCAAACATACGTATTCAATTTAGAAATAGACTTTTGAAAATATAAATGACAATTAGGCGTACTGTTCAAATGTAAAACATACGTATCTACAGAATTTAACTCATGTAAAAATACATCTAAAAATTGTTTGCATAACGTAGCTAAATTAAGACATATAATTAACAATTTTATCACAAAACACCACCCACCAACCAACCAACCAGAACCTCCTAGCAATGTATTAGAATAATTTAAAAAGTGCAAAAAGAAGAGAGAAAATACCCGATCATGAACAACCCCCCACAAGGGCAAAGAAAAAACCACGCCCCCCCTACAACAACAACAACGCCGCGTCAACGCCGGCTCTGCCGAAAGGCAGCCTCCCGCCTGCGTCGGGCCTTATCCTCTTCATCGACCTCCTGGGGTAGATGCGGAAACAGTTCAGCTCGTACAATCATCAAAATTTTCCCCATCCAATTGTTCCCAGGCCGCTTTTCATCCAAAATAAGCTCACAAATTGCTGTACCGGACTTGCGCATAACTTTTGAAAAGTCCATACCAATACCCCAGTAATTACCCTCATGCACCGCCTCAGCCAAATACGCAACCCCTGAATTTCGCAGCGCTTTGCGTAGCTGGGGACAAGATCGAACTTTAGCCCGCAAGCATTCCAACATGTACACAGCGCGCACCACAGACTCATCGTCATGCCACATCTTACTCAAGGTCGAATCTCTTGGGACCCAATGCGTCAGAAAATACTCAGCGCCCTTTTTGGCAGCAAAAGGCGAGCCAGTTTGAACAATTTCGCGCGCAGGCTGGTGTAAGCCAAACCAGTCATAGGCTTTATAAAACTGGTACGGATATTTGTTCACAGCAAACTCCCGACCCCACACAGTCATATACTCGTCCTGAACTGTAGCTTCAGGGTCAGGCTGCAGAGGAAACATATTCGACATTGGCATCTGGCTGCCCTTGAAAAACACCACTTGACGATAATCTCTTACGTGGTCCTCCGACATAAGACGGTGACTCCACACTTTAGCCTCCAGATCCGCCACAACTTCCTTGAGCTGTTAAGCGCGCTTTTTCCACGCATCTTGAACTTCGCAAATTGGAGCTGCAAAACGTCGCATGTGGGGATAACAGCGGATTGGCGGAAAAATGCGCGACAGAGCATCCGCAAAAGCAAGCAGCTGGGCGGTACGGCCCATAACCCAAAATTTCTATAGAATCAAACACAAGAATTCCATTTCGCTTTAGGGCCGGAAAAACGATAGTACACGCCCAAAATTCTGGATCAAAACCCGCAAACAGACAATTTGCATCTAAAGCCGTAGGTTGGCGCTCAAAAACAATTTCGACTTGCGCCCCTGTAATCAGTTCACGCAGGTGAGCCAGGTACTTCTGATGACTTTGAGAACTGAGGGCAAAAGGGATTTGGACGCGGCGCAGATAGTCATCCCAGTATTTCTAAGTCGCAACAAAATAAGGATTCAGACTGCGCGATTTTTCCTTTGCGCGAAAATCGGGAAGATACGCTATTTGCCATTGAGGCTCAGTATACATCCGCAAAGGAACAGCAATTGGGCACTGTTGTACCACTGACCAGAGGGCTGGCCAATAGGGTAGATCAACCACCTGCTGCCCACGATACGGGCGTATAATATAGGCCTGATCAGGAGAAACAACTTTAGGGTCATAGCGGCCCATATGTATGATATCTACAGAGGGACGGTAATCCCGCAGAGACAGATCGAGAACTTTAAACGGGCCTTCGTTGACATTGCACAGATACTGCGGGTCCCAATCCACTCGGAGAGTTCCCCTGGGCGGATCCGAAAAAAAGGTTCCGGAATCAAATGCTGAAGAACAATTTTCAGATTATTTTCGTGCAAATAGTGCTCCGGAGGCCAGACGATAACCGTCGACTCCGGAGCCTGGCCCTGATCAGGCATCTGAATTCTCGGAATTGTAATAGGCAGACCTGCAGACGGAATTTCGCGAATTGGACCCCGTAGAGGTGGACGCGGAGGAGGAAGCCGGGGCTCAGGAAAAACAGGATTCTCGACATCCATATCCTCGACGGCCGCAGGTAAAGCGCCCGACAGCCCTGAAGATCCCACACCGGACAAGGCATCCGATACCGAGTCGGGCGAGGGCTTCAGTACCGCCGAACCCGAAGATGACCCCAAAAATTTTGGACATGTCGACATCCTGCATAGGTGTCATACCCCAGACGAACTCCTGCGCGGTCCACGGGGGGCCCTTACCTAGCGCCGGCTGACAGCCAGTAGCATCTAGATCTAATTTGCGAATCATATCAATTTGCGCTGTAGACTGGACTGGCGGTAACAAGGACCAAATTTTGTCTGGAAAATCTAATCTGTGAGCAGTGGCCAAACTGCCCAAATTTCGCACAAACGTAGTATGATAAAACACATCGCGAGGCAGTCCTTGCTCGAAATGTCTGCGCGCGGCTTCGATTTCTTGCTGCGTGCGGCGACTCGTTTGACCCGGCTCCGCCATTTGCACATTTGAAACACGTATGGCCTCGGCCATTGCAGAAAACGACGCTGTGGTCACCACCACCGCTGGCTCCTTCTACCCGTACGCCCCGACCGGCGCTCAGGAGGGCGACAACTCCACTTGGTCCAGCACCCGACACTCAGGGTTCGGCGGGGGAGTTGACGTCGGAGGAGGTATGTCAGGCTGACGATAATAGCCCATAGGCGTACTCATGAAGTCGATTGGAGCTGGTGAGCCAAAGGTCATAACCACTGGAGTCGACGTGGCCGAGGGGCCCTCGAGGTGCGACGCCGCAGGTGAAATCGTCAAACCAGCCGCGACCGGGGGAGTGGCTCCTGCCTCCAAACCAGGGTCCACCCCCGATTTTTCAGCAGGCGTCAGGTCTCCCGAACCGACCGATTCCTAGATCACCAGGGGCGCCGACCCACTAGAAAAGGTGGCTGAACTAACGTCCATCTGAAACGCAACATGCGGCTCCGCAGGATCCTGTAGCAGAGGCTGAACCACTCCACCGGGAACCGCTTCTGCGGCCCCCGCCTGCTCAGGTTCCGGAGAACCCGGCTGCGACTGAGCCTCTGCGTAATCCATAGGTTCCAACTGTTGACCTGATTCAGAATTTGACGGAGTCAGCTTGACATCTCCGACCACGTCAACTGCGCGAGCAGCCGCTTCCGGTCTCACCACCTCCACTGGGTCCTGACTGTCATCCCACCACATATCCGGGGATGTAGTTTCGCGAGCCTCCGCCTGACTCTCCGACTGACTCTGGTCCTCCGCGGACGCCACCAGAAGATGATCCATCTCCAAGGGGCGGTTTCCGAGGCGCAGGGGGCAAACGAGGTTCGCCGGTGGTGGCCACACGCAGAGGCGGGTCCACCCGCTTAGCCTCAACAAAAATTTGTTTGGACAAAACTTCAGTAGAGGTAAGCGCATCAGGGCGATGTCTTTACGCGTCGGCCACAAAAGTAAATTTGATCTGAATATTTTTGTCCCGAGGGGTGGTCGGAGGATCCCGCCACGCCACAGTTTCAGCGTACTCCCAGGTCAGATCTTGCAAAATTTGATGGTTCAAAGAACTTTCCCGCAACTTGTCAATACTCTTCTGATCACCGTACTGCGCATAAGCCCTGGTTTTCAAAAGAAACTGAAAATCTCAAATTTCGAGGGGATCAATCAAATTTGTGACCTGAATCACTGCAATAGTATCACGCGCGCCGTCAGCCGCCCACTTTATTTCGTCCCGCTGCGGAAATGGAGAAAAACCTTTTGGAGTCGATTCAAAAGAACGAAACAATTTAGGCGGGTAACGCAACACATTTTCAGCGAACCACGGAAAACCCCTTTCCGGACGTCCCGACGCAGACGGACCACACGGACCACTCGCATTGCCCCAGAGGTGCGGGCCAGCTTTACCCATCTCATCCCGATTCCGAAAAATTTTCTTTTCTGAACGAGCAGCCATAAAATTTATGTAATTTGACAAGTCAACAATACAATTTCGAGCATCCACTCCCACCCCCGCCAGTACCTTGCGAGTGGTCTCCAATCCCTGAACCGCAAGCACAGGGTAAGATGCATTAAACAACAGGAGCTGAAACGCATGGCGAATCAGTGACCAAGACTGGACGTCCAAGTAGATAGCATGGATCAAAAACACAAAAATTTTGACGTTTGGGGAATTGGGATGATTTGGCGGCAAAGTTGTAAAATTGCCATCAATGGCATGCGTGAAAGCCTGCAGGTCCTCTGGAACTGCAATAGAAATAGCCGAGACAGGTGATCTGCCTCGTGATGCATAAAATTTCGATACGTTTTCTGAAAAGACAATGCGCAAAACCCAGATGAAATCGCCATTTCAGAAATTTCATTTCACTCATAGTAGAAATAATCATGTAAAATGGGCGTATAAACCCGATACGTATCCAAACGAAGCTGTAACTGTTTCAGTGGATGAGGGGGGTACGTCGGAGTTTTCGTCTGTGTTTCCTGCTTCTTGGATTTCTTCGAAGAACGAGAACTAGAAGTTACCTGCACAGAACTTGACGCCGATGCCCCCCAGGGCGTACCCTCTGCACTAGATGCGGCATGCTCAGACTCCTGAGCCTCCTGGGCTGGCGTAGAACTTGAAGTGAGGGACCCCGATCCCAAGTAACACCCCCCAAAAGAGGTCCTGACCTCTGTGGATTTGGAGATTTACGACGACATTTTGGTTCACTCATCAAGAGACGCAACAAGAAGATTTCAAAAAGAATAACTACTAGAAAAGTCGAAATTCAAATATACTCAAAGATCACCAACAAGGTTTCAGTTGCTCATGCTATCTCTTGGACCTTCCGTTATACGTATGTGAACAACCGAATATGCCAACACAGTGTACCAAATACGTACGTGCACAAACTTTACAATACAATTTCTATAGAAAAAGCCGGATCGTCGTAGTAGTCCTGGGAATCCTGACAATAAGCACGGGAGGTACCCGATCCCCTGATAGTACCCAACAACCAATATCCAGAACCACCACAGAATCACACACCCACGCCACACCACAAGGCAGAAAATCAGACACAGTACCAATAAATTCGCTTAAAACATAAGAAGAAAGTGAAACACGAAACAAAAAGTGAGATCACACACTTGAGTTATATACGTATGCAGTGTTAAAAGGCAAAAGAAAAGGGTAAAAGGGAAAAAGGCAAAAGATCAGGAAGCTAAAACAAGAAAAGAACAGGTCACAACATACGTATACAGCAATAATGGAGGGGATACAAAAATTAAAGAAAAGTGAAAGAAATGACATAAACGAAATGTTACGAACATTTAAAATTTGAAATTTTAGAACCACTAGGAAATAAGTCTTTTTGACCTAAAAGCCTAAGAGTAGCGAGGAAAATTTTAACCCGAAAATTCAAGAACTATAGTTATAATTTATTCCAATGATACACGAAAAATCAATGAAATTTTAAATACTCGAGGAATAATGATCTTGAAAGTAGGTAATGAGAACCTAATAGTCAATGATAAAAGAAAGAAACGTAAAAACGAGAAATTTGATATAAATACATAGGTAGCAACACAAGATATAACATATATAACACAACCGGGGGGAAGGGGGGACTATTTGTCTTGGTAGCACGGTTTCAGCCGGTTCACATGAATATTTTCGGCCAGAGGATCAGTACGCAGCGTCGATTGAATTTCACAAATAGTAGGAGATATAATTTTTGTGACCCGGAAAGGTCCCTCAAATACAGGCTGGTACTTGCGGCTTGTACCTTTCGGTATATTCGCTTGAGATACGTCTCTCCATGCTAGCATCCCGACCTTGTACTCGACCACCCGAACTTTACTATCGTATG
This sequence comes from Trissonchulus latispiculum, assembly GCA_030248195.1. Lineage (NCBI taxonomy): Eukaryota > Metazoa > Nematoda > Enoplea > Enoplida > Ironidae > Trissonchulus > Trissonchulus latispiculum. The sequence goes on along the minus strand of JASAND010000050.1, from coordinate 30,521 downwards.
CATCCTTTCTTTTCTGCAAAACTTGTCTCATATGCTCCGTCACTAATTCTCTTGTATATTTCAAACGATCTCGCAAATCTTGAACATAATCAGGATTAAAGTCTCGAACTCGCGGAGCAGGTGAAGTCAAAAAATTATGAGAAAACAGCCGAGGATCGCGTCCAAAGAGAAAATAGTATGGAGATTCCCCAGTGGAGGCGTGAGGGGCTGCCCCAATACGCAAACAAAACCCAGGGCAACAACTCATCCCACCCTCTCTGAAACCCATACATTGACTTTCGAACCATACGTTTGATAGTCCCATTGAGCCGTTCGCACGCCCCGTTGGATTGGGGATGGTAGGCAGTCGTCCGAACCTTTTTGGTACCCATAAGTTGACATAAATCAGTTAAAAGAGCCGAACAAAACGGGGTATCGCTATCTGTCAAAATCTCACGCGGTGGCCCATGTACTGCCACAATGTTTTCGGCATAGATTTTAGCAATCGTCGAAGTTTGCTCATTTTTCATGGGAAACGCCCAAGCCCATCTCGTGAAAAAATCAACAATCACCAGAACTCTACAATTGCGTGCATCACATCCATGGACAGCGTCTCAAATGGTGCCACCACTGGGGCAATATTTTTTAGGTAAGCCTGAGGCTTCATCGGACCCGGGTTACAAGCCGCACATACCGCACACGCCTGCACATACTTAGCACAATCAGTAGCCAAAGTTTCCCAATAATATTTTCTGGCGGCAACCCCAAACATTTTCTCTTTTCCATTATGACAACCTCCCAAAAGTTCGTTGTGACACTCCTTCAAAACATAATGATGACACCCTTGAGGAACAAAAACCAAACGAGGCGAATTTTTCCTCTTTTCTCCATTGCGCCAAAGCCAAAACCTGTACAAAAGCCCATTTTCAACTTCATAATTACCCGAGTGTTTACTTTTATAATTGAACAATTTCTGATCCTGCGGCACCGTCTTGTCTACCAAAAATTTCATCATAGCCGTAGCGAATTCATCCGCAGCCGGAGCTTCTTTCCAAATTTCTTGAGGGGCATTCCGACCTCCCCCGCCGACTCATCCGATTCTTCAAGTTCTTCTATAGCCAAGACAACTAATGAACCCACAAAATCCGGAATTGGAGGATGGTCAGCGAAAGAACTTGCCTACAATGGAGGATTTCGTGACAACGCGTCAGGAGCCCCGTTTGTTATGCCCGGACGCTGAATTACCCGAAAAAGAAAGGATGCTAGAAAAAGACGCCAGCGGGCAATTCGCCCCTGGGCCGGACCCGGGATAGCCTGATCCCCCAACATGTATTCCAAAGCCTTTAGGTCGGTAATGACGTCAAATTCATTCTAAATAAGATAATGTTGGAAATATGAGATTCCGAAATAGATGGCAAGAGCTTCCAATTCTGTGACATGATAATTCTTTTCTGGTGCTTGTAAAGCTCTGGCTGCGTAGGCGACCGGATGAAACTTTTCAGCCTCATCCTGCTGCTGCAAAACAGCAGCGATGCCCTGATAACTGGCATCGGTGGCCAAAGTAAACTTTTTAGCAAAGTCAGGGTAGACAAGAACAGGTGCAGTCACTAATGTTTGCTTCTTTCAAAGGCTGCTTAACACGCTCCGTCCCACACAAAATCGGCATCCTTCCGCAAAAGGCGGTTAAGAGCATGAGCAATTTTCGGAAAATTTGTTACAAAGCGACGATAATACCCAGTCAATGCTAAAAAGATTTGCACGTCCTTAACATTTTGAGGCAACTGTTCAACTGGCAACTGGCAACTGGCAACGGGAACTGTTCGACCCGGATCTTTTCAGGATCAGTAGTAATTCCCGTTTTTGACAAAACATGGCCCAAAAATGGCATTGAAAAATTTCCAAATTCGCATTTTGAAAGTTTCAAAATGACGTGCTCTTTGAAAAACTCCCAATAATCTAGTCAATGGTCTAACTGTGTAGCGTTGGTTACCAGAACATCGTCAATATAAACAATAAATCCGTCCATAATTCTATCAATAATGCGTTGGAACTTGCTAGGGGCATTGCACAACCCGAAGGGCATAACTTTGAATTCAAATAACCTCGCATGCGTAATAAAAGCGGTTTTTTTCACGATCAGGTGGCTAAATCGGAATTTGATGAAAACCCGAAGCCAAATCTAATTTCGAAAAAATACAATGTCCCAAAATAGATTCGAAAAGACCGTGAATATAGGGAATTGGATAGCAATCCTTTTTTTCGTAACAGAATTCAACCTTCTATAATCAACGCATAGGCGCCAATCCCCATCCTTTTTTGCTACCAAAATAAGAGGGGAAGCCCACGGCCTTCGGGAGGGTTGTATAAGCCCTTGTTCCAACCAAGCATTTAGTTTTTCATCAATAATTTGCTTTTGAGCCGGGTTGACCTTATATGCCCTCGCTTTTATAGGGCGTTTTCCCGGCTCAATCTCAATATAATGATAGTCTATGTCAGTCCTTCCGAAACTCCCCGCTGCATCCCAAATTTCAGGAAAATTTAAAATCATAAGACGCAACCGTCTCTGATTTCTACGCAGCAGACAGCAATCTTTAAATTTAATTTTCTGATTCAAGAGTGCACGTTTCTGGAGAGCCGACAAGACGGGAGTCGAACCCATGTCCAACACTGATAGCGGCTCTAACAATTTCACCATTCTCAGGGACACAATTTTCGGAAAAATTTTCCAAACAGGGCGTTCATAACCTTCCTCCCCATGATGGATTTTCCTAACTGAGGATTTTCTTACCCACGAACGAACTTGAGGTACAGTAGTGGCAGCTCCTACCGGCTGCTCAGACGATTCAGTCGTCTCTCCTTGCGGGCTTACCGGAAAGCCAGAATCCACTTCCGACTCAACGGGGACCAGCCATTCTGGGAGACAACCCGCCGACTGACTGGAATCCGGATCCAATCCTCCTTGGGACAGTCTCCCATGAAGGGCTTCCGGCAGGGGCTCTGACGGAACCCCCACTGGAAGGAGGGAGGACTGACCCTCCTGCGTATCCTGGACCCAAAAATCCACGGTAAGCGAGTAGAAAAACCCGAAGGGAGAGGCGCAAGGTCGCCCCCCTCGAGCAAATATGATTTCAGAGGCTGGGGTGTCTCAGGGGCAGGGGGTTTTACCCCCTCTTTAGACGGACCCACCTCCTCCTTTACACATTCTTCACGATCAGGGGGAGACGAAAAACCCTTAACCAGGGCGGCTTTTCCCGAGACCACCTCCAGAGGCTGCTCCTCCAGTTCTACATCGCCCTCCCCGCCTACCCCCTCTTTAAGGGAGGTAGGGGATCCGAAGAGATAATCATACTTTCGCCAATCTCACTCTTTTGTGAAAACATTTCAGAATCATGGACTACATATTCGCAATGAAAAACAATGTCGTTTTCAAGAGTATTTTCACGTACTTACATATCAAAAGGTATTTCTACCCGAGGTGGGGGCTCCCCCATTACGTACATCCACGGCAAACAGCATTTCATGTACCAAAGGGTACAAGTTTGCTCGGGCTTGAGACACCACCAGCGGAACCGTGGCCTTCGGGAGGCGCACCGCTGTCGAGGTAGGATTTGCCACCAAGATTTGAAATTTATTGCCCGTAGGCTCCACTACCCCCGCGTATGGTAAAACTCTACTTTCTTGAATAAAACATTCAAGAGACTCGAAAAAATACAAACTTGGAAAAATTCTGGGACGAGATAAGGGCAGGCGCCCATACCTCCGAGGTCGGGGGGCACGACGGTATCTATGGCCATAACTGCCACCGACTGTGCTTTTGGACTCGAAAACCATTCCGCACGGATCTCCTCAGGTGACAATAATGGCTGAAAAACCCCTGCACCTGGAGAATCTGGAAAATAAAGTGATTTTCGAGAAAAAAGCAAATCCCAATAATAATGTTTCATCATATCCGTGCCAATCAAAATTTCTTCATAAAAATCCGGAGCAACATAAAAAAACATGTCGTGCCCCTGCTGACCCGTCCCAACCACAAATTTAGCGCATAATTTTGAGGTCAATTTTAGTGGAGCATGTGCTGAAGTTACCGCAGAGATAGGATCAAGTTCCTGCAGTCGGACCGTGACACCGGTCCAGGCAAACCTTTCCAGTACTCGTGAGCCAATAATGGATATAGATGCCCCCGAGTCAATGATTGCCAGAAAACTCTGCCCACCCCATCTCAACTTTTATGGCCGGAGTATTGTCCCCAGGGGCTAAAATCACTTCTGAGTCCCAATCAGTAGGACTTTTGGGAGCCAGAGTCACGGAATAAAAAGGTTTGCCCGAGCCGTTTGGAGCCGGGGGCCTTCCCTCCTCGGGGAGAACCTCCGCCTCAGTGCCCACCGTTTGAGTAGCCACCTGTGCCGGTTCAAAAGGGAAAAAACCCGCCAAAATTGGAGATTCCCCAGAGCACCACGTTTCGTGGGGGGAGAGCGGACGCTTCAGCAATTTTTGGATCTAGCTTCCCCGGACAGCCCATACACAAGATCTGAGACATCTGTTGCAACTGTTTCTGAATTTCCCGAAAATACGTATCCATAAAAGTTGTAGTAGTCGTATGGATGGAAGCTAGTTTTACTAAATTCTGTGTGGCCACATTGAACAAATGAACAAACCTACCCTCGACCATGGAGGCTTCCGACAAGGTATCTACCCCAAAAACGTGAGGGGACGTCTGACCCAGTGGTTTTGAAAAAGAAGCTTCAATCATACCGACGTGAAAAGGCGACACAATCCGCATAACCTGTTCCTGCGATGGTACACTTTGTACCGAAACTGAGCCCGGAACTTGACTTTGTTGTACCAAAACAGGTTCAGCAGTTTAAACAGTTGCTACCGTCGGGCATTGCGTGGGACCCTGCGTGAAGCCCGCATAAGAGACAGGAGGACCCGCCTGGGCCGCCGCAACTTGAACAGCCGCCTGTTGTACCAGCTGAACCGGTGTCCCCATGCAAGCCACAACCGCAGGTGCCTGCGCCCGAGCGGGAGCAGAGGCCTGCGGGGGCGCCACCGGAGCCTGATATTGATACTGCATTGGCTGCTGGACTGGGACCATCGTCTGTGGGAAAGAGGCTTGCTGAACCAACTGTGGAGCAGCCTGGGCCTGAGTATATACGTATGTAGGCTGTTCATAATAGGTTGTCTGAATGGGCGGCTGATAATATCCCTGTGCAAGCTGGTACTGTTGTTGATATACGTACGCCGCATCCCCCACGTAGTTGACCCCCCGAGGTGAAGGGCGAACTTTATAATCGGGGGGGGGGCTAATTCAGGATATTTGTCCCAACATTTTTCCGGGGGGTGCCCCTTCCTCTTACAAAACTTACAGACAGGGCCCAACCTCTTTTTTCGTTCTTCCTCCATTTGATTGATCCGGTCCCGGATCTGCTGTTCCACCCAATCGCGCATTTCCCGTAATTCTATGCGGATTCCACCCGCCAAATCTTTGGGTTTTTCCACGGCAGGCTTAGAATTTGGATTGGAATCGTTTTGAACCATATCGTCCGCCGATACCTGATATAGCGGCATTGAATAGCACAGGCTATCTTCCTCAGAGGGTCTTGAGTCCCGGAGTCCAACTTATCAATTATACGTAGAATCTGATCCATAGTGTGGGCGTGGTCAATAAGAAGTGGAGCCAGGCACTGATGTAGGTTTTATCCGTGATTCCAGCAAAAAGTTGTTGCACACTTTGCTGTTCACGTTCCAAAGCATTCTCCGGCCAAATGGAAATGGCTTGAGCCTGTAACTCCGAGATATATCTACGTACCGACTCCCCATGACGCTGGACCCTTCTAGCAAAAGATACGTACCTGTCGCGGATTGACAGTTGTGGTCGTGGAAATTGCGATTTCAGCAGATTCACGAATCCTTCAAAAGTATCTGCAACATCAGGTCCGCATCGGGAAGCATAGATCAAAGCTTTTCCTGTGAATTTATTGTTCTGATGGAATCTTGTGAATAGTCGCTGCAGATTTGAAGTTGGGGAGCCAATCCTCCAAGTACATCCTGTCTGGGTCAAAACGGGGAATGTCACGTAAAATATCAATATACATCCTGTAGAGGGAAGCATCATGCTTGGCCACTGACGAATTCGTGGCCTGCATTGTCGGAGGAGTCGGATGCTGCACATACGTTTGAGTCGTCAGGACAGGTTGTGGGGCGATCTTTGGCGTAGGAGCCGGAAGAGCCGCTCTCAACAGAGGAGGTCGCACGCCTGGAGGCGGAGGAGGCGGTGGAGCCGGAGGATTTGGAGGATTGGCACCCGGAGCAGCCGTCAAACGAGGGGCCGGGTGTCTGGGAACCAATCGAATAGGCGGTGGAGGTGGAGGATTTATCATCTGGGCCTGCGGAATCCGAGGTTGTAACACGGGTCGTTGTTGTGGATAAGCAAAACTCGCAGGCGAAACTGCAGGATTCTGCGCGAACCCAACATTTTGACCCAGATTGTGGACCAGTGACCGAACATTCCCTTTGGGGACCCTCCCAACCCCTGGGCTGCACTCACAACCGGGATCCAAACCAAGTTCTGCGGCCGCACAGGGACCGAGGGCCCCGGGCCAGGGTGACCACCTGGTGTTGGGCCACAAAATCACAAGTCTGTCGTCGTCGTCGAATCTGGTGGCCGATCAGGATCAACTCCTATACTCGGGGTATAGAACCCTTGCTTCACCTCATCAGCCATATCTAGTATGACTCTCGCTATGTTGCCTGGATGCACTCCACACAGTGGGAGGCTGGAGGGGACCCATCTTGGCCTTTCGGCTCCGGGCTGTCTACCTCCATTAACTGGCAGAGGAGCACAGCGCCTTGCGGGGCTACAGGTCCCTAGCGCGGATGAGGGGGATCAGAAAGCAAGCCACGGGAAATGAGACCAATTAGAGTACTTGACTCAGTTGCACCCAGCACCCCTTCCCAGGGGGTAGGTTGGTCACATTGCAAGGGTACTGGTTGATCCCAGGGATGGGGGTGCCTTTCCACCGGGACTCCGCGTCCTACTCTTCACAAGTCACAAGTCTGAGTATGGGCTACCGTTTCTGCAGCCAAGTAGTAGGCATCAGCATATGGATCAGGGGGCGGCGGCCCAGGCATATACGGGTTTGGTATTGGTCCCTGTAGATCCTGCCGGGTTGGAGTCCACATGCCCGAACGTTCCAATTCGTGAACAGTGGGATTCTCGTGGACTTGTCTCTCTAAAACGTCGTATTGAAATGTCTGGGGCAATTTCAAAGCATACCGATCTACTTTTTCACGTGACGAGTCAGGAATATGTCGGACTTGGGGCATGTGCCGCTCTAACCCGGGCTGAGGGTCAGCCATACACGCCCCCTGATACAGATGATAGCCGTACGTATTCCGCCGCAGAGTCAGGTAGGTGCGACCCCCTGCGCAGCATCACGGGCATTGAATTCAGGAGACACCAAAGGTGGATTCAAGGTAGCTGGGCCCGGTACAACAGGATAGATTTCATCAGGAGGTTTAGGAGGGTAGGGTCTCGGAATGCCGACTGCTCCATGTGAACACGGTGGCACTGGAATACAGTCCTATGAATCTGATCGGATCATAATTAAATTTGGGTCAATTTGGGAACCAGATGTCACTGGGAGGGGAGTCGGCACTGAAATTTGGGACTGGGGGAGGCATATTCAGTAGAATTTTCCTGCGGAACTGGGTCACCCACTGGCTGATTCAAAGGGCGTGTAGATCGCTCCTGTATATCCCAATGGAATCAATGCGTATCATGCGTACCCATCACGGTGCCAGTCAATCCATGAAAATTTTCTTGGGGGTCCCCCAAATTTTGGTTGGGATTCAAGACCCTCTGATGGCCACTGTCAATGAAGCGTTCGTTGGACGACGAGGAGGTAGCCGACACACCATAACGCGAAACCAAATGGGGACCTGCCCCCTCAACATTCTGAACAGTCGTTTCACGCACAATTCGAAGAGTTGTTGGATCAACTCCAGCCCACTGGGCCTGAACCTCCGATGCAAGGTCATCTGAAATATGAGGGGGGGAACACACCCATGGGGGCAACTCCCCCCCAACCGGCATAGGGGACTGCTCTGTGACTGCAACCATTGGCCTGCCAAAAGTTTGATGCAACATAGCAGCATAACCCCCGCACCTACAGACTGAACATTTGAATTTGGGGCCACCCCCGGAGAGGGTTGACCCAACTGAGCCGAGTAGTGGGAACCGGGAGACTTCCCCCGGCCCAGCCCCGAATTGTGAGAATTTTGCACAGATACAACAGCGGATCTGGGTGTTGGGGCCACAGGGGAGGGACGAGGCAAGCCCCGACCCAACCCAGATAACGAAGGACTCAACCCAGATAACGAAGGACTCGGCGCCCCCCACCCCCCAAACTCGTAGTTGGTTGGGGGAGATTTGTTGGGAGTTGGGAGATTTCCCCCAACCCCCAAACTGCTGGGGACGGCGGCAGACTGAAATATAACAAAATTACTATCAACTTCTGGTGTCTGATGAGCAGCAAATTATCAAAAAGAAAAACTTTTTCTGCTAACTGTTTTGATCTGGCACGAGTATGAGGAGGCGAATAAATAGGCATTTACCGCATCTTACGGTCGCCAATTTGTAAAAACATGTTGTTGCCTGTATGTACTGCTAATAAAATGGACATGCACATGACTACTTTCCTACAGGTTCACAATCGATAGTGCATGCCTACAGTTCCTGCCTAACTTCGAAAACCTAATTAAAACTACTGAATTAAACACGATACTTTAATCTTAGTTTTACACGAAATTACCAAACAACGTTTTCCACAAAATATACGGAAAGCCACATAATCAAATATTCCACCAAACAACCAAAATCGTACAAAATTACAAAAAATAGTCTCAGCTGCCTTAATGTAAGTGGAAACCCACGAACCCAACCAACTACTGATGAATCACCACCAAGACTGAACGTCTAACTCCCTACCAAGCGACTCCATCTTTGTAAACTACTGAAGTAGCTAAGTTCCAAATAGTTTGATCATTTATGAAATAACTTCTGGAAATATCATCATTTTCTACTATTTCTACTAATATTTCACAATAGTATTTCACTGTAGTCGCTAGCTCAGTTGGCAGAGCGTCGGAGCGTTAATCCGAAAGTCGTGGGTTCAAGTCCTACCCGAGGCCTGAATTTTTCGGGTCTCAGGTGCTGAAGTGACAATTTCATTTCTTACACTGCATTGTAATTTACGAAGAAACACTAAAAATTATACGATCTAGAATAGTGCTCGGACCGGTTTCGATTTTTGAAACCGGTTCCGGTTCCAGAGCACCGGTTCCGGTTCCTGCTCCGGTTCCGGTTCTAGCTTCCGGTTCCGGTTCCAATTGAGATTTTTAAAAAATGCTTAGAAATTCAAAATTTTTCGACTTTATATAATTTGGATGTCCCAATGTTGCTTACTTGCTTGTAATTTTTTAATTGTGCTAAGCTGTGCTTTTAACTTCAGAAGTTTATCTTGTTGTGATAAATATTACCTAAACGACAAACACATCAACTCGAGAAAAAGACCCTGCAGTTGGCTGCGGACAGGTGGCCAGCTGGTGCAACCAATAAACATTATTTTGTGATTGCATTGACCGCAAATTTGACTTGTTCGTATGCCTCCTTTTCACAATCTAATATTGTTAACTTCACTTTCTCTGATGTCAAGCTGAACGTCAAAAGTCAGTTCAATCCAAAATTGACTAAATCTTTTGTTATTAACGAGTGTATCTTCAGATCATCATGTTATTAACGAGTGTATCTTCAGATTAGACTTGTATAATTGAGCTTTAATTTATTAAAAAGAATTTATAATTTGTCGGTGCACGCAAAGTAAATGCATTGCATAGCAAAAATCTAAAATTTGTTTAAGTAACATCAAAACAACTTCTAAGGTGATGGTGTGATGTCTTTCGAAACACTATACGTAACCTGTCAATTTTTGGAGTTGGAAATAGATCTACATATAACTTAAAGCTTACAATACGTATATTTAATATTTATATTATATGGAACTAGCAAAATAACTTATTTTTTGACATACTAGTTAAATATATATCAATATAGTCCGTCGATATTTACACGATTTCTCAAAACTGCAGTACTGGCCAGCACGCTACTATACAGGGGCATATATCTGGGCCCAGGGACTTTTCTCGGCTTCTGCTGAGTGGGTCAGGTCCAGAAAATTCGCCAAATGTACGGTGACCCAAAATTTACCTACATCGCATTGACTTTTCTAGCAATTAAAAAACTTTATCCCAAAAATACGTCAAACAGTTTTTTGAAAAGTCGATGTTCAATGCAATAAATTGTGCTGAAATGACTGTTCGAAATAGGCTTGTTTTTCTGTGCGGTGATAAAATGTGCAATGGAACAATGTGCAATGGGTCAAGTATAAATAAACCAATATTGCATTGAACTTCATTTTGAACTAATTGATTTCTTTAAAAAAGGTAACCTTCCTGACTTATACTACTTAACCGTTAGAAATAGCTCAATGGATTAAAAATCGTTTTTGCCCCCTCATTCCAGCCAAAATAAGCAATTTTGCGACTCGACTGTGTACTGAGGGAATAATGCGAAAATCTATATTTTTGCTAATGGAAACATCTTTGAACGCATTTCTACAATTAGATAGTCAATTAAATTTTGGCGTTATAAACCCGAACTTATGCTAAAATTTCTTCATAACCAGGAGTCATTTTATAATAACTGAATAGGTTTCCAAGCTGTTCAGTTACCGAATGGCGAAACTGATGTCCCTCGAAAATTTCATCCAGTCTGCGAAAATAAAAGAGTGCACCCATTTTGAAATTCAGTAAAAGTTCTGGAAAACCAAATTTAGTTTCAAGGTATCTATTAGAAAAATAAAATTTCATTCTGTATTCTGATGTAACTCCAAGTAATCAAGGAGTAAAAATATTTCAAAGTTAATGACTCCAATTGGAATCATCAGCATCTATTTACTAACGCGGTAGATGGGTATCTTGTCAATATAAACATACAAGAAAAGGTAAACTCATACTTGCTGAAGAGTATTACTGTAAAATGGGTTTCGGTGGACTCCCAGAAGCAACATTCAAAAGCCAGAGAAATTTAAAAAATTTTCAGACTCAAAACTTAAATTCAAAAGCTAGCGAAAACTTCAGGCTCAAAATTCAGAAGCTGGAGAAATTTTAGGTAGCTGCAGGGTCAGAACTTAAATTCAAAAGTTAGACAAATTTTTAACATTTGTATGCAGAAAACTTAGTTTTTGGTAACATTTTTCAAATCAGCTGAGTCAAATTACACTGGAACCGGTCCGGTTCCAAAATGCTACCGGTTCCGGTTCCGGTTCAAAAAATCCTTGCGGTTCCGGTTCCGGTTCTGACGGTTCCAGTGGAACTGATCCGAGCACTACTAAAAGTTCTCTACAGTAAAATTACCAGAAATTTAACTTTACTTTTGTATTTCTACACACAAAGTTCCATGTACATTGATCCTCTCGCTTGCGGAAGTTTCAAAGTTTTCCACGTGAGTGCTTGAAGCAAAGACCTCAGGGTCCGACTGCACTAAATCATATGTATCCACTATGATGCGTTCTTTTATTTTAATTCCTAGTTGCCAACTGTGGTCTGTTCTGTTCGAATTGGAGCTATCCTCGGAGCACGTTTTATTATTGCGAGAGAAATCAACTTGCCGCAGAGTAAATGTAGTACCTAAATGGTTACCAGTTGCCCAACAACCGCTTACTAAGCAGCGAACATCTACTTTGTTGAATTCGATTGCCAAAAATTGTTCATGCTGATTACAGTCTGGAAGTCTATTTCACTCTCCATGCGTGAGGTCAAAGGATCAAAGTCATCATAACAAAGTTATCAGCATCCTGCAAAACATTGCAGTCATCCGTCAGCACAGCCTCTGGAATGCTCAATGCTCAGCAACAACCATTTCCCTCAGCGGAACCTTGAGCTGATCATGTAAACTTTTCTTTGTCGTGACTAAACTGCTGTCCATTGCAGAATGGTTGAAATATGCCACTGCGGTCTCAGGGTCATTCCAAATTTTGAAGGCACAGGGCAGATCAGTGGTTCTAGTTACCGAATATGCCACTGCTTTGCCTTTGCCTTGAGGAAGATGGCTAAGGTAAGCTGTTTTATCTGAACGGCATGCGAAATTAAAAGCATAGGAAATTAAGTTATTACTAGAATCAAAATTGCTTACCTTTCTGTCAGGACTAGTTTGAGATGGATTCAAAGATTATCCATGTGGATTTCAGACAGCAGCTTCAGGCTCAGGCCTGTCAATATTTCTGCCTACCATGAAGCCATTGGCTCCATCCATACAACTTGAACTTATCATGGTGCCAAATTGACCTTCAGCTGTTTTGGTGTTATCACTCGAACTCCCAGAATTAGGAATATCGACACGGCCATGCATTGTTCTATTATCCATAGTCCACTTGCGAATTCCATCAATGCCTTGTCCGGAGACGTGGCTACTATGGCCTCTGGGTCTCCAATTCCAGTTTTGCCTTCTTGGACCTCTTTCACTAGCATACCTTAGACCCTCCACTTGTCAAGTTTTTAACTAGCCGCAGAATCTCCGGTGTTTCAGCAGGGTCACATGCTCTACGCTCAGGCATGTTTAAAAGTTGTGCCATTAACTTACCGTCTTCAGGCAACCATAGTGTCGCCGTTTGAGTCTGGATTCGTGACGATGTTTCTGACTGCACACAACTTGCCAATTTTGTCAAATCCGTTCACGAGTTGAATTCAGGAATGCCCACATTTCTGTATGGGCTGATTGTACTCTGTCCGTTTCGTGAGGAAGCAAGCGGATAGCCTTTGAGCAGAGAAAGATCAAGTTTTCCAGTTACCAGTAGGTTTGCCTCATGGCGCATAGCTAGTTTCAGCGCTTCTTCAAACGTTTCCGGATCCGAAATTAGGACTAGCTGTTGTATGCTGTTTACCAAATTACTGACAAAGAAATCCTTCATAAGTATCTTCTGTGCCTTCAATCCAATGGTAGGATAGGCTTTCCTAACCAATTTCTGAACCGCTAAGGCAAAATCAGGCACGGTCTCTCCAACGAGTTGCTTCCTTCCGCGCAGTTGCGCACCACTGAGCTTAACCAAGTCTTTAGTCTTTAAAAGTGACGGTAACTTACCTTCAAGATCTGCATAAGTGCGCATATCCTCAGAGCTCAGACTCTGGTACGTCTCCAAGGCGCCTTCTCGCAAGTAGACGGGTAGAGTCTTGGCCACCTTGTTTTCGCTCCAGGAGCTGGCTTCGGCCAAAAGTTCAAACATTACCACGAATTCTGAGAAGTCCTCGACGAACCGGCCAGCGAACGGTTCCAAAACAATAGGTACATTCTTCTCTAAAGCGCTTTCAAGGCAGTCGAGTTTCTGCATGGTCGAGTGTTCCAAAAATTCCAATTGTTTCTGCGGCTGCCCCAGGGCAGCCTGCTGTTGCAATAGCATTTAATCCACTAACCCTTGATAGTTCGCAGGGTTGCCTCGTTCCTTTTCCGTTTCAACAGCTTCCACAAAACTGTCGGCCATGACCTGAAAGGCATTACTATTCCTATAAATATTAAATGGAATTAAATGCAAAATTATTCAACTAACAACAACAAAACAACCTAGTTATCCATGACGTGATATACGAATTATTGGACTTCTTACACTTCGCCCTTGCCAGAATGTTTAGAGCAATGATGCATATGAAAACAAAAAATACCAGACGAAAAAACAAGAAGTTCTACTGCCAAACTTCCGTGTCAGACAAAAGCAAACCAGCCAACCTGGGTGAAAAACAAGACCTGAGATCCGAAGGTCAAAATAAAAGTGTCTGCCAAGTCCGTGGCAGAAAAATCCTAGGCCGAACCCGCGGCGAATCCAAAGTCAAAAGCAGCTGCCAAATCCGTGACAGAAAACGGAAAAAGTACGAAAAAAACAAAAGTCAAAAAATAAACGATGGTCTATGCTGCGAGCGCAGGCAGGGTAGGAGTAGAACGCTCCCCTACCCTACTCGAAGCGCCAATTGTAAAAGTTACGGGATTTACTCAAGAACAATTTTTTCTTTATTGTAATAAAGTAACGAAAGTTCTTATGGTGCTCTCCGCATGGAAAGGCCTCAGGGCCACAGTAAAATGTTCGTAGCAAGAAAGTAGACTCAGAAATTGACGTTTAACGCCGCCAGCCTTCACAGCAAACAACTGAAGACTGAAAAGTGACTTTCAAAAGTGAGCGTTTTTACCTTCATCAGCAAGAGCAAGGTTCAACTCACAATACGTTGAATTTACTCTAATTGTTCAGGCAATTGCTATATTAAAAGCCGATTGAGTTGCAAAGCAAAACTAGAGTAAATGTTACACTACAACAAAATTCCAAGAATTAAGCAGAACACGAATTCCAACCCGACGAAGTAGTCAAAACATAACGTCAAGAGTTTAGACAAGAGAAGTTTGCAGCAAACTTAGGGAAAGCAAACCAACGATATGAGAATGAGGCGGCATCACACAACGTTTAGATACAATTTTTTTAATTATATAATTTCTAACAATAGAAGCTATTTCGATTGCTTTTGATGAGTGCATTATGAATAAATTGGGCAACTTTCAATGAAATATCTTCCCCAGGCTGGACCAAAGAAAAGTGAGTACTGGATCAAAAAGTACTCATTTTTCGTTTTCCTTCATTGACTGCATAATAAAGTGAGCTGAACGGGTTCACCTGTTTTCAGGCATATAGACTACCTGAAGTGAGCAAAATAAGGTTAACCGAAGTTTTTAAATTGAAGAGAGATTATGTCTACGTAAAACGCTAAAAAGGTACCTAAACCCGGGTTTCATGATAGGATTGGGGTTGGCACTAACGTCAAAATAGCCTCTTAACCCTTTAAACCTCGATTACGCAAACCATGGTTAAGCACCGTATTCATAGGACGAAGTTTGGGTTGACACAAGGACAAGTTTTTAACCGGGTTAACTAGCTAACCCGTGTTAAGGAGCTTGACAGGATCAGCATCTATAAAACTGCAGATTGTAAAGTATTAATATTTTAGGAAAATTCCTTAATGACCATAAACTCAGTCAAAACGATGCAAGGATAAGCTTCAAATATGAGATGACATCACACTTTGAGCAGCTGACGATGTCTCAACTGGCTTATGATAACATACAGTATCCTTACGTATTTGATCAAGACATCGCCACACATGTAGTTACCGGAATTATATATGGGGCAAATGCAATACTGAATTTTTCCAAGTAAGCTGTCTGCAATTTTGCTTTGCGCTTTCAAAATCGTGTTATGGTTTTCAGGCTTATCAGGTAATAAATGAAGTAATGCAATTGAAGAAAAAATTTAGCACCAGAAGCTAGTTGCGGTAAAGAGGCATTGTTGCCGTATTTTTTGACAAATTACCGTAGGCATTGGCAGTATTCCCACAGCCCAATCTAGGGAGAACATAGGCAGCCTGCATGCATTAAAAACAGGCAGATGCAGGATTAGAACAGCTCATATAGAAATTGTTAGGGATGAGGATGCTTAGTTTTAACTGGATGGGTGAAGAAACACTTGGCAGCCACTTTTCAAAATGGCTGGGTAATCGTACCACTGAAACGTCTCATAATTCCAGCATTTCTCGAAATTATTTCACAGAATTGCTTCACTCATAAAGCGATGTTTTGTAATCTTCTAAAAACCTTAACTATTGCCAAGTTCTCAACAATTGCAAGTTTTCCTAATGTTTACGTTATGTTTGGCGAAATTGAATGTAAGTTAGTCCTTAATATTTTTCTTTCAATGCAGAACACACACTTCCTGAAACAAGCCATCAAAAACCAGCCGAACTTTAAGCAGTTAAGTAAAGATGCGGCAAAAACGTACTTTGAGTTTTTGTTTAGGTCAGCTGCTGATGAAACTGAGAAAAGAAATGTTTATGGAAATCTAAAGGCAGTAATTGAAAAGATTCCAAAGCTGAAAATTACCGCGGAAGGAAAGGTTGAAATGTCGAGGACTGAAAGAAGGTTTACCGATTCTCTACACACTCAGTTCTACGGTGACATGAATGTGACTAAGCCTCCACTTACATTCGAGCAAGCAGTCTTGTTCTTTCACAATATTGGAGACTTTACCAAAGCAACAGTCCCTGTAACGGTATTTCTACTACCACTCGAGATGCTCAATTCTAAGGTGAGCCGACAACTCAGAACAATTTCCTACAATATAATCCACCAATTGATGAAGATGCAACAGGAGTTGTTGGATCTATCTTGCCGAGCAAACTACCTCAAAGAAGTACCAGCTTTGTCATACTTTCCTCATATTAAGAATAAGCTGTCAAGGTATACAAGTCTATTGACAGTATACAAGCATCAGTTCTTAGCGCCTCTATTAGTCTTATTGCCTAAGATAAGAGGTGTTGGGGCTGAGGAAGCGCAGTTATCAGAACTTCTGGCTCAATGGATGCGTTCTCCATTTGCTAGTGACTCACTAAATGATTGGATTAATCAGTGTACAATTGAATCCGATTTTCTGATTAATCTTACAAAATCTGTGGTGACCATAGAAAAAGTCAACGAGCTAACATTGTCGAGGTATATGGGCAATATTTCATACAAGTTTATCCTCGTTGCAAGCTATTCCTTTCCGCAAACCGACGCACAACTAGAGAACATGGAGGCGTACACAAACGCAAGCGACTGGTCGTCGTGGATTGCTCCTACAGAAGAAGGAGAAGAAGCTGTCCCATGGTGCTCTAACTGGTCTATAAGAGCGAATGTGCTGAAAACCACCCATGACATGGTTGAATTTGTTGAGGCAAATGGACACAGAAAAGACATAAGGTATCTATTGTTAAGCCAGAGTGGAAGTAAACTGGAAGTGACTACAACTGGGTATGGCCCTCATCGCGAACCCTTTGACTTTGTTTTGCCAAGTGCTCCTTTAGATGTGTCTGCCAATTACAGCGATGGTGCACTTTACCTTAGCTGGGAACCACCAAAGGTTGGAAAAAAGCACATCCTTGGTTATCAAATAAAATGTATTACTGAAAATTCCGATAGTTCCGTTGACCTGGGATCAGTAAGTGGATACTCGACAACAAGTTTCACTTCTCAACAACTCCCCAATGTGAAATCATGTGAATTATTTGTTTCCACCACCACGAGTCTCGGAAATGGAATATCCAGCAAGGCTGTGGCTGTCAATCTTCAAGTAGGAAGTTACCTACAGCTTTTTGTACATTAAAATATTTTATTAAGCCGTGTACATTTTGCCCAAGTTCCCATTTTGGCAAAGTAGGAACCTGTCTAACGTTGCGACGTTTATTACAGCGACTTCTAAACGAACAAAGTTTCATAATGCTCTATATAATTTAATGTTTTGCAAAATTTAAAAGTCAATAGTTTCCATGAAACTTGAATTAGAAATATTTTGGGGTACATGAAGTTATTTTTCTAGGAGTTGTCTGAATTACCCTCCCCCCACAAACTGGCCCACTGCAGCAATATGAAGGCTAGTTTAATGTCCATAAAGTTGGGACCATTGTAGGCAAGCAATACGAAAGGTGAAGGATTTACTGTATTTCTTAGTTTCTTTTATGTTTATTTACACTTACTGGTCTTTCAACAAGCTTGTTTGTTCGGTTGCTGCGGTGGCAAGGTAAAGCCATAGTGCGCGCGTGCAATAAGAATGAGAATATTATTGAGCTAAACCTATGATAAAAAATTTACAGAAAACAAAAAGTGGAATACCTAAACTTCTACATCAACAAAAAATATTCACAGCGCTACTGTTTCAAGTGTTGCAGGTTTTTTATTCCTGCTGGAGCAGGAATGTGTGAAATGAGTTCTAGCTATGTTTATCCTGTATTGTCTCTAATTCATTAGATCGAGGCCCTATCTTCAACATAGGGCTAGTATAGGACACTTTTTTTGCAAAACTTAATTTATGCAAATTAGGTCAGCAGCTATTTAAGCGACCGAATTTGTCGACTTCTGGCAGTTGTCAACTGTCAGCAATATAAACATTGAGCATATTTGAGCGAATCAGTGTAGCTTGGGAACTCATTTAGGCGCATTGGGAAAATTTGAAAATCAACTGCACAAAAGCACAATAGTATATAGTGCCAGCAAAAAATAAACACTGTACATATAAAAGTTTATTAGCATGCGGAATTATTTCTTATGCTGCCGTGAAAAGTTTGCAAGGGTAGAAATGGGCGAGCTGTAATTGTATGTTGCTGTACTGTACCAATAGCGTTCATTAAAACTTTCTTTAAAAACCAATTTAACACTAAAATGGAGTATTTGTTTAATAAATAATATTGTTGATTTTAATAATTAAAATCATATTGTTGAATTTAAACATATATGTTGTGTCCACTCATTTAATCCGTAAACAGACTAAACAGACAATATTAAGCATAATTCGCATTAAAAAGTCAAACGTTTAACAAATTTTGATCTAGTCAAGTAACATGTGGTGTTTTTTCAGATGTGGTAGCGGTAGGCAAACTGGTCAGTGCATATAGGTAAACTAAAGTACCGCTAAGCCAACCCAGGGTAACCGTAGGAAAGCTAAGCTGAACAAGGATTACTTTTAGCATTCAAGTTTAGCAAATTCAAAATAATGTTCATTAATATAGTTATTGCAATTAAAAAAACAAATGTCTCCATCAATGCAAAAGTGTCTTAGACGAACTGACCCAAGGTGTGACTAGGTGCCAATTAAATCACAAATTATGTACTTATGTAGTAGAACTTATACAACCGTTTTCTGAATCATGATTAAAGAATGAAAGAATTATACCTATCATACTATTTATATTGTTTTGTTTGTGTATGCTAGAATCCCAAATATTGTATTCCAAGCTTTGGTGTCAGCTGTTAGCTCTGAAAAATTGACAACACTTATATTCTGAAAAAGATTTTGGTTAGAATTAAGCATGCGCAGACTTGGGGTTTGCCTACGAGCACTTAGGGTTTGCCTGGGGGTACTTAATGGCTTGCCTAGCGGCGTATTTTGAGTTCGTCTAGCGCTACTAGCGGTTTATCTAAGGGCACGGTCGTCGTAGCAGGAAAAGCCCCACACACTAGAGGCCTGCATTACGGCCTGCGTCCCGGCCCGGCCCTTCCCGGCCCTGCCCAGCCCGGCCCGCGGGCCGGGCCGAGCGGGCCGACGACCAAAGTTCACGCGCCGCGGGCCGAAGCTCACGGGCCGGGCCGGGCCACGGGCCGGATTTCCGGGTTGCTTCCATTATTTTTTGCGAAATTTTGCTAAAGACTAATAACTCCGAAGTTTAGCTTCAAAGCTTTTGTTCTTTTTGAACAAGTTTCGTACACATTAACACTGCTTTCAGGAATTAGTTTCAGCATTTTCTTTTCATAAAATATGCTACTGTGTATTGTGTATTCTATTTAAGTTGAATAGTCAATTAATAGTTAAATAAATACTGGTTGTCCTTTAAATTCTTAGGTTATTTCCTCATAATAAGTCTTATTCTTATGCTCATTCCCTGATTCGCCAAAAAGTACTTAAAAATATGATTTCAGATGTTGTCCTACACAATCTTATTGTTAAAAAAATCGGAAAAAGCACTTTAAGCTGTTAACTGCAAAATTTGGTGCGCAAAATTAATGTCAAAACACTCAATTTATTTTTGTTTTTGCATATTACAATGTAGAAACACCTAATTGAATTTGAATAATGAATCTGGAATTTTGTGAACTTTTGCATTTTCTGAAAAAATGAAGAATTTCACGTGCCGGGCCGGGCACACTACTACACACTACAACACTACTACACACTAATACACAAACCGTCCCTCAGCGCAAACCAAGAGTACCAATAGACAAGCCTCTGGTACAATGTTCAATCCGTAAGTGGATCCTTACTTCATTGTCCGTACTATTGTGTATCAACATAAATTTTTACAGACTAGTGAAACACTTCCAAAACGTAACACTTAATAATGTTAAATCTGCAAGGAAATTTTACAGAAGACGGCTCTGAACCCATGAAAAAATGTTTTATTAAATTGTTGACCGTTTCCTGATCTAAGGAGGGAGAGGAGCTACGTAAAGAAATAAATATTTGGGGATCGTTTTTGAACTCTTCTTTGAAGGTTAACCACTAATTTCGCTCGGTCTTTATTGAGCAGTGGCTGCAGTCTTCCAACCACACAGTTATGCAAAGACTAAGTCAGGGGTCAATAATAATCATAATAATAATCAATAATTGTGTGTGTGCGTGTGTGTGTGTGTGTGTGTGAGAGAGAGTGTGTGTGTGTGTGTGCGTGTGTGTGTATGTGTGTGTGTGTGTGTGAGTGTGTGTGTGTGTGTGTGTGTGTGTGTGTGTGTGTGTGTGTGTGTGTGTGTGTGTGTGTGTGTGTGTGTGTGTGTGTGTGTGTGTGTGTGTGTGTGTGTGTGTGTGTGTGTGTGTGTGTGTTGTGTCGTCATACGTCACTTCTAAGTGGCGTATGAGCCCAGTTAATTGGGTGAAGGAGGCTCCCGAAATGCCCAAACTTGTACGCATTAAAGCCTTAGTTTCCCGGGGAGATAACTCCCCAAATTTTGATCCTTTTCGTAAACACAGCTATAAATTTTCTAAGTGCACTTTCTTTTCAGCCTTCTCAACAAAGACCTCTAAATCTCATCAGAAAGCAGCTCAGCAGACATTTTCAAACAGCGGACCGCAAAAGCCGCGACGGCCACAAACCACAAGAATACAACAAAAATCCCATATTCAAAATATTCAAGACTATACGATTTTCAACACATTGTCCTTATTTTTCATGAAGTATTCTTAGTTGTGTTGACCACATCTAGTTTGGTCCACACACTCTCATTGGCTGAATTTAGTGACTCACCTGACAAATAAAAAACCAACACCGCCTACATGTTAAACTGGAAGAGCAAGGACTCGTCTTTTGCCAAAATTAACAAGTTACTAATTTCAAATGGCAGTAATGCATTTCAAAAAGTATATAATATAAACTTGAATTTCAGTTATAATAAATTAGAGTTTATTACAATAAGAGTTTAAGTTACGTACAGTAAATTACCGTGAAGAACCAACGCTTTTCTTCTAATTTATAAAAGTTAATTGGACTTGTGATGGGAATTACTAAAGTTGAATTCTTGGAATTCTTTCAAAACTTCTAGAACATACTGTAGAACAACGCTTAGTTCCAAATCACTGCCTTCGAAATTGGAACATTTTAAACTGCTCCAACTTTCAATCTGATAAAGGCACTACAATATTGGGAAGAATGGTTGCCCTTACAAGGGCAGTTGGGATAGGCAGTCAGTCGTGGGCTTAAGTAACGTTGCGTAAATGATTTTTTCCATAATGTTAACGACACTTTATGACTGCTTTTTAAAACAGCATGGATTAAATTATGTCAGAAATTTAAATTCAACAGTCAGCAATTTTTTATTTATATACCTATGTTCTAAATTAAACAACACTGCTGTTTCTTTCCACTGAAAATTAATGAATAAATTAGTTTGATCCGTAAAATAATTTTCTCAACCTACTCTTTGGTCTTAATTTCCTACATAAGGACCGCCTACTTTACGCTGATTGTCTAATTTATTTCCAATTGTAGCGCAAATGTGATTCTCCATTTGGCTACCCGACAAGTAATAAGAAAGGTTAACGTTGTTTTGGATATTCACGTTTTGGACTGGTATTTTATAAGTTGTTCCGTCAGGTGAGGATAGTTCTTCTGCTCCGGTACCATTACTTCAGCCCATCGCTGCGCAGACCAGTACGGTCATGGGAAAATCCCGGATGGAACATACCATGAGGGTCGCGATAATTATCGATGGTCCAACGGGACTCATGAACAGGGCGTCCATGCGTGTCCGGACTTGTACCGTGATTAAATAGAATCAAGGCAGCAACAGTTGGATTCTGGTTTCGCATAAGGATGAAAAAGAAACGGAGGGCATTTTCCGGTAACCTGACTTCACGGGGTGCATTTTCATGCAGCCAATTCAGAACCACTGACCGAAGCAGCTCAATGGTCGGATGGACCTCCACGGATTGGGATTGACCATGGATATGGACAACCGTCCACTTCCCTTCGGTATCCCGCATATAAACATGAGGTAACTCTGGCCATCGAGTTATTCGAATCTGATCGATTTCCTGCTGAGTTGGTTGTTCAATGTGGATAGCCTAAAAACGTGGCTGACCACGCTGAACCACATGACTGATTCCCTGAATAGTTGAAATAGTATTCCGTCAGGAGAACCCGGAAGGGTAGAAAAGTTTCTTCCGTGAACTGATTGAGGAATTCCGGTGGGATTTCCAGGATATAGACGGTTTTCCCATCTTCCTTAGTGCGACGGCACGAGGGTTTCCGGTAACTGGGTTTCACCGGAGGTTTTGCTGACGCTTCGACCGATTGTGATTGATACTGATACGTTGTCGCCGGAGGAGATAACTCTATGGTAGGAGGAGCGTTTCGCTGGAGGCTAGGAAATCGTTGATGATAGTCCTCACGCAGTTGCTGAACCTGTGATTGCAACCGTTCCAAGTGTTCGGCCATAGATTCCTGCATAGCCAAAGTTTCGGGTTCTGACCGCACAGGAGAGACAGGTGGGCTACCACTCTCCCAGGGCCGGTGTTCCACTGTCGTCGGTGGAGGCGTGGGTGTATGACCCTGACTGCGATGTCGACCATCCCGGTTAAAAGGACCAGGCTTTTGATCGCTGTCCATTGGAATCTGTCGCCCACGAGAACCTGTAGAAAACACCGATCGAGCTGGCGATTTCGACTTCTTACGTTTGCCCCGACCACTAGAACGCCGACGATGACGGTCAGAAGTTCCCTGTGCTCCTGATACAGAAGCTGCTGATCGAGTAGATCCAGTTGGATAAACAGCCGTTTGACCTTGAGATCGAGCAGAAGCGCCTTCAGGTTCCGGTTAATCCGAAGTCCAAGTAGTCTGAGGAGCAATTTGACGCAATTGTCCAGTGAGAGTTGGACGCATCTGCCGATTGGGCAAAATTCCGGCCGTTACCGGCGTCGGTTTGGTAGAAACGATTGGTTCGCTGACTGCTGATGTCAACACAAAGTCAGATCGCTGTGGTGGTACAGCCAGTTGAGCCTGGGTTGGAGTTGGAATGACGGGTATTGGCATAACAGAGGCTCCAGGTGCCGCGAAGGTGTTTGGAGCCAATACCGCAGAAGATCCAGGAACGTACCGAAATGGACCAGCCATTGCGGCGCCACGTGGTTCCGGGCCTCGACCAAGTCGGGGTGGACCACCATACATGCGCATCACCGACATGGGGTCCTATCCTTGGGTTTCCATATCCCAGATATCCTGACTGATGACATCGACGTGGCCATCATCTAGAGTCAATTCACCCGTTACCCGACTGAAATGGGTGTCCCCGGGAGCCAAAGTTCAACGTGTTGACTTATGGCAATGGCGAATATTCAGCCAGTCTATTTCGAGGGCTCCACCAAATAAGGGTGATGGCTGACCAAGGTTCAGGTCCATGGTCAACTATGATTTCCCAGTAGACTTCCCAGTATATGGGGAAACCCGATCTAGCCAGAAGAAAAATTGATCAGGATCAAAGTCCGGATCACCAGGGAAAGATGAAGGACCAACCACATAGATGTGATGACGAGGTTGTTGAATTCCTTCCGGCGTAAGCCGAATTAAGGCCACAATGCGGGTAGCCACTTGACGATTCAACACCTGAAGGTAAGCTGGTACCTGAACCATATCCGCAAGTTCCTGAATAACCTCTCCCTTAGACGGATGCACCCGGCGGGAAAACTCCCTGATAACCGTGACGTCTTCCAAATCAAAACGGTTAAGGCATGGGGTAAACCCTGTTGGACCGGTGGTACCAGTTGGTGATGCCGCAATGAATAACGAAACGCAAAGCTTCGTCATATGACCGCTGGGGGACCATAGGAAACCATTGCATCAATTCCTCACGAGTTGATGGATGTCTTGGCTGAGTGGTCATGCCAAGAGTTGGCGCAATACCAGGAGGAGGTCCACTCGCTGGCGGTTGGATAGAGATGGTGTGACACTAGTTGGAGGTGCCACCACTGGCATACGGACCAATGGAGGTACGGCCACAGTGGAGGTGACCGGTGGAGCCACAGAAACAAAAGCTTCCGAAGCAGCTCCCGTAAGGGGTTCGTTGGCCACCGATCTGCCCACGGCACGCAGATCAGGGGACATTTGGTCAAAACTGTTAGCTTCAAAAGCCCCAGATTGACGCAGGGCTGATTACTCGGTAGGGGTGGATCCACCAGAGCGGGGGACAGCTTGGGCACCAGGTGGCTGAATATTGTCCTCAACGTCCTGCACCGAGAGGCTAGCCAATGGTATTTGGGCGGAAACCGGGGTACTGTGGTCCGCCTGATGACCTGGTTCCCATTTCAATTGTGTCCCTTCCAATCCAGTGTAAACTGGAACCCGAACACCCGAGGAGGTTCCCGGCTGTTGAACCACCGAAACAGCTGGAGAGGGTCCAGAACCATAGGAACGGATAGTAATAGGTGGATTGTTCTTATCCCGTGAGTCTCCAGTTCCTTGAATAAAGATAGTTTTCGGAGATAACTCCGTAGGTGGTGGCGGCAAACGGGTTTCACGCTCCCGTCTTCCGAAATCCCAACCGCAGTTGTTGCATCATCATCCGACATCGTATCTGAATGATCGGCTGAATTATCCTGTCGATAGGTTCGATTTTGCTGTTCGCTACTGGAATCGTCGAGAGGGGTTCGACTGGAATCAGCTGGAAGAACTCTACCGGTTATCTGGGTAAACCAGTTGAAATCCAGCAGATCATTGCGACGGCGGACCAATGGGTAAGCCAAGCGGTAGTAATCCCGCAACAGCGTAAATAAATGGGTCCAGAATACCTCTCGTAAGAGAGATGCCCGGTTTCCCCCGAAATCTTCAGGCGCCAGTAAGGACCAGGCAAAACGCCCCCGAAATTGATGGATAGAACTACGACGGCTTGTTAGTCGTTGCCGTAAGGTTTTCTTTTCCACCACCTCCATAGGTGAGGGATCCCGATCGAAAGGGGATAGGGCGTAGCCTGAACCAAGGGTCCAATACCGATTCGGACTTCAGCATAACAAAGCTGAATCGTCCGATTGTCCGATGCATACGTGAATGGAACACCACCCAAATAAATTGATTCGGCTCACTCATTCAAAGTCAGTCGATTAGCCACATCTGTCTGAATTCCATAGAAGGTCAAGACATCAGCAAGTGCATACTGCACATGCTGCAATGACGGAAAGACAGAAAATCCACGAAAACCCGATTGACGGAGAGTTTTGGGAGAAATCAGTCCAAAAGCTTCGGCAAGGGTTGCCAGTACGAGATGGGTCTCCCGGAAGGACTCCTCTGCGGTGACTTGGAGGCTTTCCCAAGGTAACTCGGGTCATTGCGGAATTTGCCGCTCGAAAGCGAAAGCCAATCGCTTGAGCAACGACCTCGCCGAGTTCAACAAACGAAGCTTCGAGTCCCGTCAATCCGCAGAATCCGGCCAATCGTTGAAGGTCATTGGTGGTCCCTAGGGGTTGGAGGAGCATATGTATCAAATGCAAAACCGGATAAAAGTCCGAGGTTGATGCCAAAATCTCGCTAACCATTATTAGATAGACAGTGGGCAGAGGGGATGGAGTAGGGCCCACATGTTGGATTATTGTGATGGTAGCTTCCGTAAGGTTCCCGAATTGGGGGCTAGACCCACCTTCGAGGTCGAGAGCACCCACGCCAGTTTCCTGGTACATCCGGTAGATGTCTGGAGTGACAGTCAGAAAGGTCATCAAATTGTTCACAACGACCCTTCCGCCGAAATCAGATGGTACAACCAACCGTTCGTTGCCGAACTGCTGGTGCTGACGAATGATATCCGATGAGACGAGATCCTGTGCCGCTGCACGGAGGGACTGACAAAGCTGATCATCAGTAGACGGCAACAAATTAGAACGCAACCGATCCGCCAAATGCTGGTGAAGAGACTGAAGCGCGCGTCTAGCGGCTCTGGCCTCGTCGCGTCGTTGTGAAGGCACCCGATTTATCTCTTCCACCCTGACAGACGGGAAAAGGAGTCTCGGTACTCGATCTTCAGGCGTACGGGCTTCAGCTGACTGCTGCTCGATCGTCTCGGTTTCGAGGCGTCTTCGATGTAGCGAATGGCAGTGATTCGGAGAGACCTTAGGTAATCGTTCAAGGAGCGTATCCATACCACCAGCTAAACGCTGATCACCAGAGGCACCCTGGTCGTCAGAATGACCAGATCCCTGTAAAGGGTTAGCGGGTCCAAGCTCAGCAGGGTCCCCAGTATCTTCGTCACCTGCCGACTCTTCCTGTTGATTTCCGTCATCAGAAGTAAAGCCGACAGTTTCTGGTTCCTTAGCGGATTGCTGTCACCAGCCGCAGAAGTGATAGGGCCAGGTTCCACCGGGTGGTCGCTGACTAGGTTATGAGACCGGTCGGCCCCATGAGATGACTTCGCCTGTGTACGAGGTTTCTGTGCTGATGGTGAACGAGAATGGTCTTC
The DNA here is from genome assembly GCA_030248195.1 of Trissonchulus latispiculum. NCBI lineage: Eukaryota > Metazoa > Nematoda > Enoplea > Enoplida > Ironidae > Trissonchulus > Trissonchulus latispiculum. Next base: position 3,943 of record JASAND010000050.1, on the reverse strand, counting down.
TCGGTCCGTAGGGCACGTCTGATCGATACTCCGGCTTCGTCACTCCGTTTCAGCGAGTATGAAGTGCGAGTAATCGCTTTCTCAGCCGAGTCCCGACGGGGACGAGGCGACGCAGCCGAATCCGAAGGCGATGATGTCAGTTGCGACACTCGAGCTGCCGCCTGACGTTGCAGAGCTCGCATCTGAGCAAGCCACTGATTCACACGAGCCAGTTCTTGCTGAGCCTGTTCCAAGGTCTCTTCATTTGTTGTCGACTGTCCCTCAGGAGCTTCCGCCGGGGCTCCCAATGAGGAAAGAAGACCAGCCACGGAAGGGGTCGACGCAACCTTCCGAAGCCTGAACGTATGATTTCCTGACGGGCCTGCTAAAAGAGATCCACTCGTAGTCGCCGCTGGGCGTTTCTGACGTGACTCTGGCCGAGCAGTTCCGACAGGAGTTGAAGTAGTCTCCGATGAAAAGGTCCCAGCCGCTGCCGGCATTGACTGAGGGGTCGAGCTCTGCCGGTCCGGCTCAATTTCATCCTTGGCTGGTGGTGTAAATATTTCAGGCTCAAAAACTGCTGCAGCCGGAGAGATCAGAAGATCCACCGGATGAGGGGAAATTTCCGATGGCGGAGAAGTAGGGGCTACTGGCCGCAAGTGGGTTTGTAGCGGCAGTGCTGCCGCCACCATGGCACTATTGGCATCGGTCACAACGCTGTAAAGCGGACCGCTAGAAGTCTGAGCCAACCCACAGGACGTAGTCACAGGACCGAGACTGGAGGGATTTGGAGGCACGTTGAAAGCACGAGCAACGGCATCCGAGTGTCTAGGCGGGAGCCCAAGCGGCGTCTGGTCTGCGGTCAGTTCCGGATCCACGGAAATATAACCACCAGGAGGCGGGAAAGTGTCCGAGTTATCTGGATCCACAGGTGGCTGCTGACCAGACCGGTTGGGCCCAGGCAATTCCTGTCGCTGGTTGTTACTCATGGAGTTAAGCTAGGCAAGTAATTGCCAGAATGAAAGCTCAGCGTAAGAAACAGAAGCTCAGGCAAACCAGATAGGGCACGAATATTTGATCCTGATTTTAAGATTGGTTAAGCCAAATCATCAGTTTCTGAAAAACGTAGGTAAAAAAACGTGAAAAACGAAAAATAGTGTAGGCAACGATCACACATAAAAAGTTTTTTTGTGAGGTACATATATACATAAACAAACATGGGGTAGAGGTGATTTAAAGTGAAAGGGAAAATTATAGAAAGGGTATTTGGGACAAAATTTTGACCCGCCCAATGTATAGAATTTTGAAAGAAACCACCCCCCCCCATTACTTGTGCAGGGAAGCACACTGACTAGGTAAACAGTAATTGTCAGTTGCTGAAAAACTAACAGCTACACGTATGCATACAAAGACCCTATGGGGTGACAGATCCCACAGAGACCCGAGCAGTTATACACACGCAGATGTCAACCAAACAAGCAATATATATATATATATATATATATGTATAAACGCGACACATAAGTTCGGGCTAATTTTGGATGAAAAATCTTTTTAAATAATAAGAAAATATGACAGTAGGACATCACCGCCCTACTGTACATGTCCCCAGCGCTTACCGCCCGAGCTCCTGCGAGGGAACTGGCGGAAACCCAAAATTTTGAACCGGAAAGCAATTTTTAAGAAACCAGAATTAAGGGTACGGCCATAAGTATGTAACAAAAAAACCAGTAAGAAAATAGAAAAAAATGCCAATGAGAAATGAGTAGTCGAAACAAGTAGTAGAAAAGAAAAATTTTGCGAGGCAGTACAGGTATGGAACCATCCCCGGATCCAACTACAAGGCGCCTGGACTAAAGTCAACCATGGGTGGAGCACCAGATTACCGTCAGCTATGCAGTCAGCTGGAATTAGAGCGAAAAATTTTATAAATTGAGAGGACCGGATAGAAGGGTGCCATTGCGCGGCATAGCGAGATCACCCTGAGACAGGGGAGCGCTCGCTCACGACATCGAATCACCTCGATGGTGGGCGCAGACTCACGAAGAGACTACGATGCCGTTACAGTGCCCATGGCGCCGCAAGTATCAGATGTTAGGAAGGCATATGCCGCCGACCCCTCCAGTTTGGTAAGCGTAATTTTAGGGGCAGGGTTCGTTGGGACAACTACCATTTGACCGTGTAGACTTTTAAGTTAAGGTGTGGTGACCGTACTAAAGGGAATTAAGTAGGGACCTTTTGTCCATCCCCGGACGCCTCACTGAGCTAGTAGCAAGAAATTTGGAATAACTAGAAAAATTTAGGTTAGCTTTTAGGTTACTTTTTGAGACTTTTTAGGAAATGTTTCGAAAATACACAAGGCAATACAAGAACATAATACAAGATACGTATATACATAAGACACAAAAATCACCCGTTTTATTATGGCTAGACTTTTTAGGAAGGACTTGGTTAGGTAGAATTTGCTCAGGATAAAAGGTTAGATAAGATTTAAATCTATTTAGAATGTTAGAATTAAAATAAGGAATCTAGAGTTTAGATAAGAATGCATGGAAAGGTAAGATTTTAGTAGTTAGAGAGATCGTTTTAAAAGATAAGTAATTAAAATTAGATCGTTTTGAGATAAGAGGTAAAACTTTGGTAGCAATTATTAAAGCAAAATATTATGACTAAAAAGAGACTAAAAACCAAATACCAGTTTCATACATATTATACATGACACCTAACGTCTCTGTCGCATTATCCAATCTTATTCTTCGGTGTCTTCTTTCTTCAGGGACTGGGATAAAGTCACTAATCGGGAATAAATCACAGTTTATGGTGGTAGTCATAATAGGGAATGGCATAAGTTGAGCAATATAGTCCAAGTTGAGGTAGAGTCAATATAGAGGATCGTAGTTGAGAATCATAGATAGGATCATAAGTGGAGTCATAGTAGAGTAGTCATGGATCTTAGGATCAGGAAGGAAGGAGCTTAGTGTTGGGGACTGGTAGGTACCAACCAACGATTGGGGCAACATCCGCTGTTGCTTCTTCATTGAGGTACTGTTGAGTTGTCGTCACCGCCGATGTTGAGGCTATGAGGTTCATCCGTCGAAGATTTTACCATAGGAAGGAGCCAGCTGGCCAACAAGACGTCACCGTTCTGGACCTTTATCATACCCATCGCCGGGCAGGCCCAACCCATCTCCGGGCGGGAGGGGAGAGTACTAGGCTTCGCCATGCCTAGTACTCGTTGAAGACGGGGCTGTGCTTATCCAGAGACAGCCGCTGTTGGGCCTTCTCTGGATGCGCCGGGTGGTACAGCAAAGGCCCAGCGCAAGGGCAGTACGTGTTGTTCTTCTGGCCGGGAGATTCCAGGCCTTCAATGTATACGCCTGTTCTATTAACCGGGAGGTGCAATCCCGCCGCTCTCATGCGCTTCGGCGGATCTACAATGCCGAAGAAAGGCGGACATAACCCGTCCGTCTGGTAGTGATGGACGGCATTCTCCATGCGCATCCGGATCTCTTCCAAAAAGTCCGCATGCTCCTGTGGACTTAGACGAGTGTTAGTCTTCCAGTCCGCGAAGAAATCTTGCGGACCGCCTTGGGTGAACCATTGGAGCAACTCCGTCCACAGGTTACCCACGATACTATGACCCTGAAAGATCTTTTGCAGTGAGTACAGATCAGGGTACTGCTGGGGCGGAACCTGCGCCAGCGATGCGGGAGGCAGCCCTTGGAACGAGGGATAGCGGGTTTAAAGCCCCAGAACTCGCCAGTTGCCTCCGCAAACAGGCATAGGATGTTATCCAGTAGAAAGGCACGCAGTGCTGGTGACTGATAGAAATAGTCCCAAAGCACGCGGTACAAAGTCCGGACATTGTGGCCGGCCTTCCAGCCATTATGCCATGGCGAGTCCGGGGGATCACGCAAGCGTCTGGTGACTTCCACCTTTAGGACTCGACCGGGAGTATTGCCGT